>NW_006499705.1:2498906-2524481 GCF_000471905.2 Amborella trichopoda | reverse complement strand
ATTAAATTAATTTAATTGTGTTGTTTTATGATGTAAAATTATTTTAAGTATATTATTTGAATTTTTATGATCTCCTGGATATTTTATTTAGAATTTTTGGATTTATAAAATTAAAGATATTGATTTTACAATTGTTTAAATATTCAAATCATATTTTAAAATCTTTTTATTAATTTTAAATATATAAAAATATCATGGGGACCCATTATGCACATGGGCTTACATATTTTTAGAAAGTGGGGCCCATGAGTGCCTCCCTTAGGTGGCACGCCTCACCCTTATTCTCTTTCCTATTTTTTGGTCATATGGCATGTGGCTATATGGTTGGAAGATATTGACTAAATATTGACTTGATATATCTTTGAAAGATTTTGTGGAAAGATTAAATAGATTTGTCATATTTTATGGTATGCACAATATTTTGATTAAATTTAATTTATTTAATATCTATTGATGAAAAAATGGTTTACGAAATAGGGATAATGGTTCATGTACCTTCCATAATGTTGATAGCCCATCTATGGAATGGATTATTTAGATCTCTCATCCCACAAGTCACCCTTGATTGACGGTCTATGTTCAATCTCACAAGAGGAGGCAAGCCACAGAAAACCCTAAGAACCCTAATCTTATTCAAAGCCTATAAAAAAGAGATTGTCTCGACCAAAAAACTCTACACATTATCTTTCAATCTCTTTCTCTTAAGAAAGTTTATCTCTATCATGTTTGATCTCTCTCTCCCACATTGTGACAGAACCTAAGAGTTTAGGTTATGGAGTTCTTCTCTCCTATCTCTCAAATATGGATTTATGGCTAAGGGTTTTATGGATTAGCAAAAAGAGAATACATCTCTCTCAAACTAGGTTTCTAAGATAATTCACCTAGGGTTTGAGTTTGTAATCAAAGGGGTTCATGTTCCATTGGTATGGCTTGGCCGAAATTTGCTTTTCCGATTTGAGATTGAAGCTAGACCGTTGATCTCGTGCCATCGGATGGTGGTGACTTGGTGTGGGGTGTAATAAGCCCAGTTGAGGTAATATCCGGTACTCTTCCTTTTGTTTCTTGCAATCTTATCGTTTATTCTCAAGCATAGTGCATAGTTGTTTCAATGGCATCAAATTGTTAAGATCTTGGTTTTATTGTTATGCTAATTTTATTTTGAAATTTATCTTATTATAATAAAGACCACATGTAAGTGATTTTTTGTCAAAAGAAATGGGTGAAAAAAATTAAATAAATAAATAAAATGTATTCCCTAGTAAAATATCACATAGGTCTTTCTTTCACTATTTGTATACTTTTCTTATTTTTTTAGAAATTATCATAAATATATCTTCATTTTTTACAAAAAACAAAAAAAAAAACAAAAAAAACAAAAAAAAAAAAACAAAAAAACAAAAAACAAAAAACCTCAATTTTTATAAACCTTGTCGACACCCTTCTTCCTCAGTTTTGGCATTTAAAATACTTCGAGTTAGCCATTACAGTACTTAAAGTACTGTAATGCTAGGGCTTCGTAATAATACAACTACCGTGAAGGCTATTTTGTTAAAAAAAAAAAAAAAAAGTTCGAAATTGAGAAAATAAGGTGTGGATAAGGTTTATAAAAGTTAAAGGTTTTTTTGGGTGAAAATAAAAAAATATTTCTAATAATTTCTCTATTTTCTTAGGTTCCCCTAAATCCCGGCCCCGTAAATCCCTATTTTAATGTTTCTTTTATCTCATTTATTTTCAAATTTTTTGCAGATCACCCATTCAAATATCGCCCATCCAGTCATATCTATGTAGCAAAACAATCCATCCCACCGATTTGAGTTTTGAAACGCTCTAACTCATAACAAACGTAGCAAAAACTGCAAAATAAACTCTTATTTGATCAAAATAAGATCAAAATCTCTTGGATGAGAAGCACCACAAATCGGAATGGATTTGATGCCGTTTGGACTCTAAAAGTCGTCAACTTTTGGGCAGCCCATGTTCATTAAAAATAGGACCAAATAACATTCCAATTGGCCTTTATTTGATCAATATGCCCAATACATATAACCAAGAGGAAGAACACTCCAGGTTTCGGATAAATAGAAGTCTGGCTGAGACCAGTATGGCCCTAAGATCCATAACTGCGGTCAAAACATGGGGCAACCCCTGTTCATTAGAACATAGCTAAAGACCTTTATAAATGGCCTCTTTTTTTTTCTTTTTTTTTCAATATGCTCAATAATTATCTGAAACAATGTTCTGAAACTCAGCTCAGGCCTAGGCCTTGGACTCGGTGGCCCAAGGAAAGTCACAAGTTCTGCACAAAATCATGATAGGCCTAAAATTCCAAAAATAATTGTAGAAATTTATTTGAAGTAATGAAAAATCAGAACAAAAACTAAAATAAGTAATAGTCATCATTATAAGTATAGAAAAGATGAAAAAAACTATGTAAAATATAGATTATTGAAAAAATTTATTTATAACTTGAAGGTCAATATTCATATTGAGATTCAAATCATAGTAAAGAACTGCTAAATTTGGTTCCAACATGAAGATTTCTTTTCGAAAATATAAACACACGCCCGAAGCTGCATAAGTAATCGATGCGTCAAATCTCGGGCCGCATTTCATCAAATCATCTCTAATTCAAATTGTATCTATACATTAAGATTCTATTCTATATTAAGAATAGAATGAACATATAAATCTATTATTTTATCAATATCAAGAAATTCTTTAATTAATTACATTCTAAAAATGGATTTGTAAATTCAATTATTTTTTATTCTAAGTTTAGAGTTTAGAGTTTCTTGATATTATATTTATATAAAATTATATTCAATTAAAATTCAAATATTAAAATTATAAAAATATACCCAAATATCACTACCTGTATGTGAAACGCATTAATATGGCAGACAACCAATACAAATCCGACCAAAAAGTTCATCAATTGTGCCAACAGTGGGTAAAACAATAAATTTGCCTGTGATCATAGTGCTAATTTTACCATGGCTATTTTTGTTATTAAACAAATAAACATAAATCATATGACATTTAGTTATATTTCAAAGTAGTTTTTTTAGCATATCAGTGACCCAGATCGACCGTTTGGAAAACCGGTTTGGGTCAGTGGATCGGCAGTCTGGATCAATGATCCGGCTTATTAAATTCGCCATTAGAAAAATAAAATAAGTAGAAAAAAAATAAAATAAAAAAATTAAGAAATAAAAGGTAGGGACTGGATCGACCGGTTTTCTAATGGAACCGGTCAGGAAGATCGCAATCTATAGTGGAAATGAACCGGTCCCACTTATTCCAGGTCTAAAATCACGCACGTATACCATTCTCAAAAAAACCACGTTTCAAAATGCCGCTGAGTGCACATGCGATGTTTGGCACACGTCAGCCCTAAATCAACTGACTTGTGGTAATGAGTGGCAGGCACAAAGGAGAAAGGGAACCTTGAAAACAGGAGAAACCGTTTTGAGAAGCCCTAGATTTGCATGGACATTTTGAAGAGGGAGAAAGACATTACACCAAGCAAGGTATAAGAGCCTATGATGCTACCTTTTTACGTTTTTTATTTTTCTTTTCTCCTTTTTTTTTTTTTTTTGGTTCATGTAAACCTCACACTACTCTGTTTTTTTCTTTTTTTCTTTTTTGTACCAAATCCCAATTAAAGAAAATAATTTTTTAGGACGAAAATTCTCTTTTAAAGGGAAAAAAAATCAGGGAAAAAAAACAAGTATGTCCGGCAAAGCGAAAAAAACGGACCTCGACTTAAAATATGAAAAATAGGAATTATTTTTAACTTTAAAACTAAAAAAAGGAATTTACATGTTAATTTCTCATATATATATATATATATATATATATATATAAACTCTTCCCAACGCTTAAAGGCGAAAATGAACAGTGATTTCGTCTATCATCATCACCATCTAAACTTCATCGCACAATCACAGTTATCCGGTAGTGTTTCATTTTTCTTTTTTTTTTTTCTACAAATCCAAATTACTTGAAATTTGGAGCGTGTGTACATCTTAGTGAAGCGCACCTAATAAAAATATGAAAAAAATAATTCGTAAAATATAAATTGATCAAAATACCCCGTAAACTTTATATATCCATTAACTAACACTCATAAAATTTCTACAATATTTCAGTCATGGCTTATCAACATCCAAGTGCATCAGATGGCCACGATTATCCAATGGTATTTTAATTTTAATATTTTTATACAAATTTACTTTATTTGAAATTCAAGGGGTATATACATCTAACCATCTTGCACAAAAATAAAATACTAAAAATAATTATCAAATAATAGAATTATGAAAATAGCCCCAAAATATTCATAGGGTTAATTTCAACATTTTTATTATTTGAATTATTTTTTATATTTTACTTAGTTACGGCTCACTAATGCACGTATATCCACAAAATTTAAGGCTAACCTAATTTTTAAAAAAATTATTAAAATTCAAATACTATCATACAATCATGATTGTTTGATAGACTTTAGATAGTGAGGAGCCATGATTAAAATACTTTAAAAGTTAACTCATAAGCATTTTTAAGTGTTTTCTATATACCATCATACACCATATTAAAATATTAAAAATAATTGTTTGAAATATTACCTCATTATTTTTTTAGGCATAGGTTGGTTATTTTAAAATTTGAAAAATACTTGTTAGTTATTTTTAAAGAGCCCTATTATGCAGATAGATGCCAAATAATTGAGAGAAAACTTGACTTACGATAATGATGATGATGATGAGCCCTATCATGCAGTGCACATGTCCAAGTATTCATCTCTATCTTGAGATGTATGGATATAAAAAAAAAAATCAAGACCAAAATTATGCATCTTATAGCAAGTTATCTAAACCGTTTATTTTCAAGACTTTCAAGTGTTTATAAATCTACTGGATTTGGACCATTTTTTAAATTTAAAATTTCTTAATTAGAGTTGAACATGGATTTTCAAACCCTTTCTAAGGTTTTTGATATCGGAACTATATCTTCTGACAAACTTAGAGGTACGCCTTTGCTTTTATAATATAAGGTAAGCACCTTATATAAACCTTAACAATATACATATGGAAAATGTTTATATAAGGTTGCACCCTTATATTATTAAAGTAAGATACCCATCAAAAATCTTAAGAACAATGTGTCTGTAATATAATGGAGAGCCATCCAATCAATCATCTTGACCTCGAGATGTCTGTAATATGAAGAAAAAAAAGAATTTCAAGTTTCAAAAATAGTGAACATTTTATACAAGTTATTTAGACCATATATTTTCAAGATTTTCAAGTGTCTATTGATCCATGATATTTTTTAAGATTTATATTTTATAACTAGACAAAAAAAATAGATTTTCAAACCATCATCAGGAGGTTCTGACATCACAACATATGTCTGAGAAAATTTTAGTGATAAAGTGACATTGACGTCGTGGATTTGCATCCATTTTCAACATAACTCTCAGCAAATTTTAGTGATAAAGTGACATTGAGCTAGTGGATTTGCATCCATGAAAATGGAGACTCCAGAATAAATTTTCATTTGGGAAACTATTTAAAGGGTCTCTAAACGATCAAATTAGAGCCCAACTTTAGATAGTATCGAGAAATATAGTTTCAACACTAAAAAGTTTTGTGATAGCCTTAAATTATATTTTTATTTTTAGTTATAAAATTTAAAGCTTCAAAAATAGCGTAGATCAAGCAAATCTATGAAAACTTGCAAATCTTAAAAATTGACGGTCGAAAAATATGTTACAAGATGCACTATTTCCAAAACTTGAAATTTATCTTTTTCTCATGTCTATGCATCTTGATGTCGAGATGATCAATTTGATGATATTTAGGTATCAAAATAACCTCTTCTAATAAAAGTTTTGAGGTAGGCTCTATTTTGATTGTTTAGAGCCTAGGCTCTATATAAACTTTTCCCCTTTTTAAAAGATGCACTTAGAATAAGGAGGTCACAATTACTATTGTCCCTTAGGTTTTAAATCGGGTGGTTGAAGAGTATTATTGACTAACTGAAAGTTCCAAAAACAAAAATTAAAACTTTGTGACATCCAATTTGACATCTTAGTGACTAGAAGTAATTGTGACCTCCTCGAGGTTCAAAGGGTGCATCAAATCTAACTTGAAAAGTTTGGTCTCATTGCCTACCCAATCTTTTCCTATGGTGATTTCTCTGACTCCATTCTTATCAAAAGGTAAGGGTCCAAATCCCTATCGACTTATCACCTTTTTAGGAAAGGGGCTGGGATCGTGGTAGCATCCCCACACCCAGTTACCACATCGTAGTATCCATTCCTACCGCTGACACCCCCAATTAACACATTCAAAATATAACTTTCCAATCAATTGAAAAAACGGGTAGGGGCATGTCTTCCCCTCTGAATTATCTCAAAGTAAAACAAACAAAAAAACAAAAAGAAGAAAGGATTTAATGAGCTGGTGATATGCTTTTTCCCCATTAGAAAAAGGGTGCGGATTGTATAGACCCAAAGCTCTAAACAATGAAAGTAAAGCCTACCATAGCACTGAGAAATGTGGTTTCATTACTAGAAATCTTTGTGATAGACTTAAAATATATTTTCCATCTTAAATTATTAAATTTAAAGCTTCAAAAATAGTGTAGATCGAGTAGATCTATCAAAACTTAAAAATCTTGAAATTGATGGTTCAAAAATGCGTTACAAGATACACTATTTTCAAAACTCGAAGTCTATATTTTTTTTCTCATGTCCATGCATCTTGATGCCGAGATGATCAATTTGAGGGTATTTAGGCATAAAACAACCTATTCTAATGAAATTTTTGTGGTGGGCTCTAATTTGATTGTTTAGAGCCTCAGCTCTATATAAACTTTTTCCTTAGAAAAAACATTAGTTTAGCCCTCCTATAAGAGTAATGATCTAATGCAACGGTTGTATCATAGTATAATGCAACGACACTTCTAGAAGACTATGTTTGTTGTATTTGTATGACCTCAAATTTTGCACACACACTCTCTTCATCTCAATAATCAATCCCCCCCAAAAAAAAATTTTCAATTTGAAGCCTAGATATAGTCAAAATGAATCCCGTCCAAAAACGAATCTAGACCTTTTATTTTGTGAATTTCAAGATCTTAGCCTTTATAAACTCAAAATCATTTTTTTTTTTTTTAACATTATTCATCTAATGATAACAAAACCATCCAAAAAAATTAGAAATGAAAAAATCCTTCTAAGACCTAGATCTAAGCATCTCACCAAAATGAACGACCTATGTTAATTGGGCTAAAAAAATACTTTATTCTATGTCGTGTTTTCAAATTTTTCTTTTTTTGTGATTGGTCATTAGAAGTAAAAGAGTGTATATTTCAATATTCGAATCAAACAAATAACCATAAAATAGTTTTTTAAGGTTGTTGCATCATATTACCATAGAACAGATGCATGAAATCATTGCCCTTTATTTAGAACTTTAGTTTCTTTAGAGAAGGATAGTGTTCGAAAGGAACTCATTTTATTCGTTCTGGCACAATGAAAGTTCTAGTAACACATTATCAAGAGAAAAAATAAAGTTTTTCTTTTTTGAATATCTAGAAAAAGAAAAAATAAAGTCGTAATGATAAAGAGTAAAAAGGTAAACAAAATGAATGACCGAGTTTTTCTTTTCGTTAGTGGGTGTTTGCGAGGGTTGAGAGAGAGATAAAAAATGAATTCATTTAGTAAGACAGAGGAAGCGTGTGTTCAAAATGGAACATTTTTAGTGAATGGGTGAGTGGGAGAGATGAATTTATTTAGGGCATGTTCGGAACGCATGAAAATACTTCAATTGAGTTTTTTACGTGACAAAAACTCTTTCATATAATTAGATGTGCGAGTTTTTTTCCCTAAAGAAATGTATTGGGATTTATTGGTGTGAAAAAACTTTCATACTTAATTACAAGAAGAAACTTTTTCATATTAAAATATTTTAATATAAATATTTTCATTCTTACCGAAAGTGCCTTTAGTGAGAGTGTTCTCAATGAATCCTTTTTATGGAGAATTTTCAAAATAAATTCACTTACTCCTGTGCAAGGCAGACCAATACTTCGTAAGGTACATCATCTTAATGAAATGAGAGAGAGAGAGAGTTTTCAAAAGAAAAAGTCGTTCATGAGTCGAGTGCAAGAGCCCCCTAGAGGATAAAAATCAAGGTTTGAAATGTCCTGCTAAAAGATAAAAACCAAGGCTTGAAAATAAGAAAGATAAATAATGCAGTAAAATAACAAAGGTGAAACACAAATATTTATGTAGTTCGATACATTGCCTACGTTCACATGGTAGTAAAATTCTCTTTCACTAATAAAAAAAACACCATATAAACATGAAAAATACAAAGGTTTTTCAAGCTCTCTATCAAGTTCTAAAACAAAACTTCTCTTTCAAGAACACCCACTCAAAGACTACAAAAAATTTAACTCTTCTCTCTATTTTTTTGCAAATTAATTTTCTGTCTACAAGACAACTTATATAAAGAGAAACACACAAAGATAATCCAGGTGAGGCCCAACCTATTTTGATTAAATTTTCATATCTAATAAAATTTGGTTCCCCCACAAAATAGGACTCCTATTTGCCCTCCAACTATATCAAGTTAATTCCTACCCTTAAAGTGTTAACATCCCCATAATAAGATATCCATTTTGCTTAAATCAATGGCTTCCTAATTCATAGGAAATATAGGCTTCGCAAACACAACAACTCGAGGGCTAATAAAGTGTATAAATTTTTAAATTACATTTTAAATATCAAAAATTTTATTTGATGTCTCATGTTAATGATCATCTTAACCTAGAACATGAATACCTAAAATTCTAGATTAAAAATCCATTTTTAAGATAATGAGGGGCCCGCATATGTACAATACGAGCTCATAAAAACCAATCCTTTTTGAGAAGATTTCACTGACTCCTATCCTATGCCAGGCAGACCAATACTCCGCAAGGTACATCATCTTATTCCTCTTTAATAGCGACAGTGGAAAGGACATTTCTCTCTAATTTTTGATGTCAAGTTCTATTTTTGTGGTAGTCTTCCCATTGAGAAATATTTAACAAGAGATTCATTTACTTGAAATAGATCTTCTTGTTTTCTCTATTTCTTATAACAATAAGAAAAACAAACATTCCAACAAAACTGCCTCGAATCTCTCTAGATCTCTTCAACAAATCCCCTGTAAATTACAAAATTACACACAAGGGTGGACATTATTATATGCAAGCCTCTTCAGGCTTTGGAAAAAAAACACTTAAATATTGGAGCTCATACCCCCACAATCATAATTTAATCTGTCTCTCTTAAAATCTCCCACCCACCCACATCACTATCACTTTCCAACAGCTTTCTCCAAAGATCTCAGTGGCCATCCACCTCTCCAAAAACCATTTCCTCTGAACTCTTAAACCTTTTCCACTCCCATTTTTTAGCTAGTTGTGCACAAATTTGTGATGAATATTTAACTTGTGTATATACACAATGGAATCTACCTGTGCTTTATTCATCAATTTACCTCTCTCTTCAAGATGGCAGCATAAAGTAGCTCATTCCATATATCAGGCACACCAGGAAGGCACCAATGGCTACAATCTTGAAATCTCTCAGGTGAAGTCCTCTCTTCTGGAGTGAGATTTTTCTTTCTATACACAGAGGGGTGCGCATCTTTTCTATAATCAGTCATCCTGGTAATGTTGAGATAGAAAACAGGGGTCTTCATCTCTCTCATCACTGATTCCAAAACACGCATTTTTGGTGGGTACATTGTCAAGTATTTCTCCTTGTAGATGGGTTCTGTTTCTTTGTGGCACTGGCCCCCTGAGTTCCATTGCCCACCACTGAAAATCCAGTAAAGAGAGAGATTGTAAGAAACCCAATACACAGAGAAGACCAGCATAAAGGAGGGAGACTACGAGAAACCCCACCAACGGAGAGAGAAAATACTGCAATATGGGTTTTAGTAGGTACTGAGATGGGGCAAATCCAATAAAACCAAATAAGAAAAAAAACCCAACCAATGAGAAAGATAAAGAAACCAACAAAGAAGGGAGAGCAAATTTAGAAAGAGTTTCATGTGGAAGGGTAGTTGCAGCTCTTGATCCAAAGCTTTAATGGTGGAACTGCTAAAAACCCACAAAGAACAGAGATAAATCGGAACAAGGAGAGACAGAAAACCCAAAGAGAGAAAAAAAACCCATCAGAAAAGAGAGAGAATGTCCTAAGCCCAACCAAGCAGAGAAAACCGATATCATACAGATGAGCATTAATGGGGGATTATCTGCCATTCTTTACCTGAAATGGGAAGCAGAGTAGCCCCTGAAGAAGACCTGGGTCTTTTTGGGGTTCACATTGATATCAACCCATTTGGCCCATGTCTTCAGTGCTTTCCTGTACGCATCAACAACGTTCAATTCTCCATATACGTGATTGCCTTCCTGATAGTAGTCCTTCCTGCATTGGGATTTCATCCATCGTAGTTACAGTTTCAACTTTGGGGAAAAAAATCTTTGATATTCCTTATTAAGCCATATTCTCCTATAGGAAGAAATCAGGTTCTTTACAGACTAAAAAACTTCATATCTCATGTTTGATTAAGCTTATGATTTCCAAATAATGAATTGGTTTTCATTCAAGGAAGACAATTTCCAATTCGGGGAAATAAATGATCTCATGTTTAATTAAGCTGAGAGTTCCAATTTTGAGAAGAAAACACTATTGACTTCCTTAAATCAAAGGATATCATGGTCGATGTTCCCCAAAATGGAAACTGTTATCCCTAGATGAAAACCCAATTCCCCAATCAAACTCTCCACTTGGTTAACACAGTTTTGATTTGATATTAAATCCACTCCATGAATTTGACGGACCAGTTTCAGGAAAGAGCAAGAGCGAGAAGCCTTGGTTCAAAAAAATCATTAACTTTCATTTTGGGGAAGAAAGGTTAGATGTTGTAAATGAACAGTTCCAAGTTTAGGGAAAGGAGAAGATGGAGGAGCCCTGATGATATTACAGTTTCAAAAATTGGAAATCCTTGGGTTGCCTACCCTCTTGAAGTCTTCTCATGAGTCCACCAGTGGCCGGTGTTGAAGACTATGATATCTGCATTCTTGTATTTCGAAGCTGAATTCTCGATGATATCAAGCCTTAGGGTTTCTTTCATAGTCCCATTGGGTTCAGGGATCTCCCATTCTTGAACCAGGAATGGAGATCGAACAAATTCTACAGAGCAGTTATAATCCTGAAACCCCAAAAATCAAAACCAGAAAAACCAAAGAAAGTGAGTAAACAGGAGGTTTTAGCTATCTTCAACCTGGAGACTTTTGCCAACAATAGGAAGTTCAAAATTTCCAAATAAACAGTCAAGACATCTTAAATGAACTAAAAAAAGCCATCTTTGACTGCAAAAATTGGCAGAAATGGAAAGTTCAAAACCCTAACCCTAATATAATTAGGTTAAGGAATTCGGGCTTACAATGAACCTAAAAGCATAGAAACCTTCAGTTCTGAACTCTCGCCTACCGGAAGCTTCATAAACCCTAGATTTATCAGCAATGGTGTGGCGAAGGGTACAGACCAGAGACTCCCACATGTTTCTGTTCAGCGAATCCCCAACAAAAACCAGACGCTTTCCTCTCAGTCTTCGAAGAAAATCAGTCCCATTTAATCTGCCAAAATAAGAACAAAAGAAGCCCAATACGTTAAGAACCTTAAGGTACAGAAAACCACGGATAATACTTTAAAAATTCAATAAAAAACAGCGCTTTTCACATTAAATGGAAAACATTTTAAAAACTAAATTAAAAAACACTGTTTTTCCTCTTTAATCGTGCTATTTACCTAGGGATACTGCATTTTTTGGGTTGCCATCTTAGCTTCTCATAAGCATTATCAGGCCTCTGGTTCAAAAAGCAGTTGAATGACTCATCAATGTGAGGGCATGAACCAGCAGGATAAAGGGGATAAGAATCATCCTTCACCCATTTTCCATCAAACAAATCACAGTCTCTCAAATCATCAAGCTTTTTCCGGCCATCACTAGCCGGAGAACTATTTTTCCGACCATCATTAGCTGCAACACCGTTTTTCCCACCATCTTTTTTAACAAGAACAGATGTGAAGTTTGAAGCCCCACCTTTCCCCTTATGTACAGTTGAACTATTGGTTGCGTCTTTCCCTTCAGTCTTAGAAATCAGCGTCTCATTGCCTGAGAATTCCCCGACTTTTCCCGGTTGATTTAGGGTCTTGTTAGCAAGTACTGTAGCTTTCACGGCCGGATTTGAAGTTGCAGAGGAATTGCCTCCATTTCTTCCGGCCAAACCCTCTCCTTTTCCGGCCAAATCTTTCCCTTTCTTGGCCGAAACTTTTTCCTTCTCGTTCGAAACTTTCCCTTTCTCAGACGATACTTTCTCTCCTTTCTCACCTGAAACTTTCCCTTTCTCAGTCGAAACTTTCCCTTTCTCAGACGAAACTTTCTCTCCTTTCTCACCTGAAACTTTCCCTTTCTCAGTCGAAACTTTCCCTTTTTGGGCTGGAACTTTCTCATGCTTGGCCTTAGTTTTCTCTTCCTCTACTGAAACCTTCTCCTTTTCGGCCGAAACTTTCCCGTTTTCGGCTTCATGGCTTCTTGTCCTTCCATCATCACTGCCATTTCTGACGGTTTTTAAACTCGAAGAGGGAGCGCCTTCACTTTTTTCGATGACAATGCCGGGATCTTGGTGAAATCTGGCCGGAATAGGCGCCGGAGATGGCGAAACATCGCTTTTTCCAGCAAAAACATTACCTGAACTTCCCATCCCCAGACTGTCATCTAATTTTGCAGATGTTGGGGCCTGATTCTGAGGAAAAATGTAGGAGAAGAAGGAAGATAACTGAGAAGAAGAAGAAGAAGAAGAGAGTGAAGAAGAAGAAGAATCAGTCCCCGATCTACTCCAAAAGATGTTTGATAGCCAGAGAGAAGCGTTCCCTGAAGAATTAAAGGCAATTAACGCAGTGCAAGAGATGAAGGCAAACATGAAACCATAGGCAAAAATCATAGTTCTTGTGGTTTTCAAAGCAGTAGCCAAGGTCTTCAACTCCATGCCCAAGCCTCCTTTAAAGAGCTTCCTCAAAGCATCCATGGCGCTCACCATACAACCAGAAAAATCCTAGAGATAACAGAGGACAGAAAATACCAGAAAAAATGTATAAGCCCTAACAACAGGGTTTGAAGTTTAGAGTCCACAACACCATTTCAAGGCCCTGAGATTAAATAGCTTATGTAAAATCATCAATGGCCAAAAGTTTAGGACCAGAAAACCCTAAACGAAACTCGATCAAAAAAAATGGACCCCAATTGAGAACAAACAGGGAGATAGAGGAAATGGAGTCCAAGTAATTGATAAAGGCCAGTTAGAGAGAGAGAAAAAAGGCCAGTTAGAGAGAGAGAAAAGAGTTAAGCCAGTAAGAGCGAAAGTTACAGCGAGAAAAGAAAGTTTTAGAGTGAGAGAGAGAGAGTTAGAGAGAGAGTAGAGTTGCAGGGTTTTGCAAGCGAAATATGTGGAGTGTGGATGAGAGAGGGAAAGTGTGGGTGGGGTCCTCGTAAAAACGGTTGTTTCCGATTAAAAAATGCCAAGATATTCTTTCCTTGATTTTTGCTTTCCCTTTCGGGTAAGACTCATTGTAACCAAATTAAATTTTGGAATGTCGATTTTGTCCGGCTACTGTTCATAAGTGAAATTTGAAATTCAAAATATGACGTTATGTTTCAAATTTGGAATTTAAAACATTTGAGAACCGAGATTTGTGGGAATTCGGTAGCCGGGAAAAAAACAAATAAATGAAATTTTTTTTTTACAAGAATAAATAAATAAATGAAATTTTTGTCATGTGGGATGGGAATTTGTAGTTAGGCCGGTGTTTGAAAACTCGGCATCATCTATCCAATACACATCGATGGGAATTGGTTGGCACCAAAGATTTAAAAAAGGTTGGGTCCGCATGGAATCGCCGGCTCCGACTTGAGAATCAGTGACTCGTGTTGATTTTGTCAATATATATATAAAATCGTCTTGATTTAGAAAAAAACTCGTGATTTGCTACAACAAAACGTCATTTTGCTGCAGTAAAAAATTCACCAATTCAGACCTTTTTTTTGGTCCGTTTATTGTTTTTACATGTGTTTTTTTACCGGTTCATTATTTTCTCCGCACAGTAAAATAGCGATATGGACTGCTAATTCACCGATATGAACTGGTTTTTGCGATGCCCGATCTTGGTCACCAATATATTTTTAAATCACTAGTCGAACAGGTTGTAAAATTATATCCAATCCCATACCAATTTCCCCTAGGATTCCCCTTTATATTTTTTATTTTTCCTTTTTAGATTATCGAATGTTTTGTTTTCTTAGTTCCTCATAAATCCCTATTTTATTTTTTATTTTTTTGAAAATTTTTGGATCACCAAGTCGATCTGATCCAAATTGAAGTAGATCACCAATTCAAGGATGAGAAATAGGAATGATTGGTCGACAAAATATGAACTAGAGATTAACTATTGATATACCTTAGAACAATACATTTTTATTACCAAAAAACGTATTGACTGCTACATGTCATTTGTTCGGAATGAAATTAAGAAGGGGTACACTACTACACTGATATGAATCCTTCGAAAAATAGTTTTGTCCTTTACAATGGAATGGTAATTATATTCCACTTTCCAACTCAAGAGAGGAAAGCTCTAGAAACTTTGTTCTATGCCACTTTTGATAAATATGGGAGAACTTCGGGCTAGCTTCAACAAGTGATAAAATGAAGAAAAGTATATGTAATGTTACTTAGAATATTACAAATTGAGTGAAAGCTCTAAAATGACAACCTCCCAAAAAACATAGATGGAAGTAGTGAAAAAAAAATGAAAGAAATATGATGAGCTGGTTGTGCCCCTATCCTCACAGTATGCCGCTAGGTTCTTACTGATCCTGTTATGGGTGCCGTTAGTCCTGTGCCGGTTGGTGCTTTGAAAGTTATGACCTGTCGCTCGGTTTGAGTCGGGATTGCTTGGGAATTAGTGGCCTCATGAAGTTGCTTGTGTGGTTTTGTTGGGATATTGGGGTTGCTAGTGCTGAGGGTTGTTCGTGTAGAATTGGTAATTTTTTAGAGGAAAGAGTTTGCCCTTTCATTCTTCACACTACTGTAATTTTGAAGTTGGGCTCTATTTTTTAATTAAAGTACATTCAACACTAAAGAAACAGGTATCATGAATTATTGCCTTGGTGAGAATATGACTTTTAATAGAACGGCATCACATAACACATGATTCGTATATCCAAGTTGAATAGTTGGGATAAAATTCAGATGATAATTAAAATTTGCCAAGCCAATCAAAACTGCCTGAGTGAGCTTAGAATGAAAAGACAGGTAACTTGGGCTCAAAACAACCGACAATTGCTTGTAGACTTTTTCGGTTTTTATTGAGTTGAAAGTTAACCATAGCTGCCTTCTTGGACTCGAGTTTCACCGGAGTGAACTTAGTTGAATCCAAATCAGAACCTTGAATCGGGTAGATTCCATTTTGGAAACACCCGATTTCAAATTTGATGGGAGGAACCTAAGTTTTGACTAGAAACTCTTTAATAGAAACATCGATATGAAGGAGAATCAAATTTTTGGGTTATCTTTTTTCTTTTAGAAACTCGATTTGAAGTTTTAAACTCTGAACGATGAGTTTTGTTGCGAACTCACAACAAGTTCCTAGAGGAACTGCTGAATTCCAGATTTAAAGACTAGGAAAGTTCATTGCGTTCACAAAATACCAATAAATTCAAAGAAATTACTGTTAACGCTAAAAAAAAAAAAGGGAAAAGAAAAATAAAATACCAATAAATAAAATGTGTTTTCTTCTTACGATTCCAAATAAGGGCTAGATAAAAATTAGGTAATCAAATATAGAGAAATAAACAATTTCTTTTTGGGATCTGAATAATAAAAATTGAAACTCCTTAGGAAAGTGAAATAAACACCGACACCTTAAGTCAATTTTAGGGACGTAAACAGGTCGGATCGGGTTGGGGCACCCAGACCCAGCCCTCACCCCACAAGGTTTGAATGAGATGCAACCCAGGTCAGGTCAAGTTTTTGTATGGATCGACAAAATGTACTAGGTGAAGTTAGGTTGTATTATTTTGACTATATTTTTTACTATTTAATTATCAAATTAGTTTATATTGATATTACATATTTTTTAACATGCACATGCAATTTTGGTCCCTTAAATTTTAAAGTCGGTCGTTGTAAGAGTATTATTGAATAAACACACTGTTCTAAAACAAAAAGAGCTCAAACTTCGTGATTCAACTCCAGCCATCCAATTTAACAGCTATTATGTAAGAATGATTGTGACCTCCATGTATAAAAGATAAATAGTTTCTTTCTAGACAATTCTTATAAATATAGATAATAAGATTTGGTCTTGTAAATCTAGATTTTGACCCAACCCACTCGATATAGTCTAGGTTGGAACTAGACTTGGAATTCACCAGGGCTAAGTCTAGGTCAAGTGGAGATAGCCGCAACCTGTGAGGTCCAATGCTTAGGTCTGCCCTATCCAACCCATTTTCTACCCCTAATCAAGTTTTCTATGCCGCCATTATAGGTTGAACACATAGATCTAGCAATAGTAAATATAAATGGATGTAATCAAAATTTGGAATGGATCACATGACCGATTCCAATCCACTTGGTTCAAATTGGGCTACTCTCAATGGCAATGCCCCGGTTGGCTCGGCATGACCTGAAAAAGTAGGGCTTGGGCAACAAATTGTGGCTCGAGTGCCGGGCTAAGGCCAGTGGTGGCCCGGTTCGGCCTAACCCAATCCTATTTTTTTCTTTTATACTTTTCATTTGTTTTTGACCCTGCTGGCTCATCCTTAAGGGGATAATGGCAAGGCTAAGGCGAAGGTTGCCCCAGCCTTTGCCATATTTAAGGAAGATAAAAGAAAAAAATTAAAAAAAAAAAAAAGGCAATTTTGGATTCCTAAATCCACCGTTCCACTGGTTCTTTTAGAGAAAACAATTTTTAAACCAATATTTTAAAAATTGAATTGGTGGTGGCAGTTCGTTCACCCGAAAATATGTGTTTGATTACTAGATCAGTGATCCAGACCAAGTTAAGATTCGTTCGAACTTCAAATCGATGCTTTAGAAAATATTAAAAATAAACTAAAATTAAAATAGGAGTTTACATGATAGGAATATAAAGGGAACTTCAAAAAAATATTAAATAATATTTTAAAAATGAAAAACATATATACATGAAGACTTTTGGGGGGACACAGTTATAGGAATCATACCATCTCAAAACCCATTCGTACATCGCTTGGCTGTGAGTCGTAGTGAAGGGATCGAAATGGCATAATTGGAATTTATGGGTACTGTATATGTCCTTTTGTTTTCGTTCTAGGCCTATATTTTCATCGCATGCGTGCTTTACGCGGCGATAAAGGTCACGCCGCGTGTCGGGATTTAATTGGATTAAATGTGTTCTACTAATAGGGGAACCACTAAAGAAAGTGAGAGTCACGGAGAGGACTCGTGGCTTGTCTTCCCTTCCTTGCCGTACGTACTTTTGAGTCGGTGAATTAAGGTTTTATTAATACCTATTCCTCAATGTTCTCTTTTTTTATTACAAATATATTATTATCCTTTGCAATTTTATTCTGAGTGCAAATTTTATTCTGAGTGCGGTTTGTATAGAGAGCCGAGGCTCGAAGCATACCGCACCTTCAAATAATGTCGAAAAATGTGGTTTTAATATCGAAAATATATGTGATAGTCTTAAAATATATTTTTATTTTAATTTATAAAATTTAAAATTGTAAAAATAGTGTAGATCGATCAGATCTATAAAAACTTAAAAATTGACCACCCAAAAGTACATTACAAAATGCATTATTTCTAATACTTGAAATCCAATTTTTTTTATGTCCATATATCTTGATGTTGAGATGATCAATTTGAGGATATTTGAGTAACAAAACTACCTCATCTAGTAGAATTTTTGATGTGCACTTTAATTTGATTGTTTAGAGCCTCCACTCTATATAAACTTTTTCCTTTAAGCTTATAGCTAATATTGTCATGCTTCGAGCAGTCTTTTTGGGTTTGGTGAGAAAAATATACAATTTGGTGCTTCGGTCGACTCTGGGGGATTTCAAAGCTTTTTTTTTTTTTTTTAATTTAATATAAATAAATTAGATATTTATATATAAAGGAGATAAAAATAATGAAAAAATTAAAAATAAAAAATACTTTTATATAGTTATTTCTTTTTTGACCAAAGTAGCCCGAATATAACCGAAGCGGTAGTACCAAGCTCCTCTTTTCTTCAGTTTATGCTTAAAATTCGAATGCTTCAACCTCTTTGGCTAAAACAAAGCGAATTTGACAACATTCTTGTGGCTTCTTTTTGGCTTAGAGCTAAGACAAATCTCTATTAAAAATAATAAAGATAAATTTATTAAAAGGTTAGGTTAGGGTACTCATATCTATAATATTTATCTGAAGTATTCAATATTTGTGGGCATTTGATACTGTTACCCCATGAGGTAATAACTTTTTTGTCTAAGGGTAATTTAGATAATTAATAAGGATAAAGTAAAAATTCTTGATAGAAAAAAATCATTTATTAACTATAGTGAATGATGATATAAACTATCTTAACCGCTAGTTTCTTATAGAAATATATATCACATTTCTCTTAATAACGAACAACACCCTTAGTCAAAAAAATTATAGGGAAAATTTCGTATAGAACCCTAATTCTTCATATTATTTTGTGCATCTTATTGAACTGAAATTTGAGGAATTGATACTTATCATCATCTCACAATTGTAAAAAACCAAATTTAATGGTGATCCTTTGGGGTCCTACACATAGGTGTGGGAGGGTCTCAAGGATCATTACTCCTGTAAAAAATACAAAATATATTTCAAAATAATTCAAATAATCAGAACACTTCTAAAATTTTGAGATTTATATAGATATTTTGGTAATTTTATTCAATTTTTCATGATTTTTACATACATTATGCCGAGATATATGTTTGACCAACATTTGAGCTTTGTCGAATATATAAAAGGAAAGGAATTAATTATATATTATTTTACCCATTTTCAAACTATTCCAAAATTGACGAAATTTTTTAAATTAAATCGAAAGATACAGTAAAAATGTTATATTGTCAGTTTCTCTGAGATGAAGCTCCATCTATTAATTTTAGGATCTTAGATTTTGAGATATAAACGATTCAATCCATAAATTACCTCAATAAATAAATTCCAAATAGGCTTCTAATTGAGGGAGTAGATGTACACTATATGCTCCCATGTAGAATAACACTTTTAGGATTTAACCAGTAAAATGGACCACTTGTTTTTCACACATTTATATGCCATGCCTTTTGACTAGTCACTAAGACTTGTACAGTGAGCCTCATGTTACACAACTGGCCCTGCTTGATAACTATCATTTTCCCACGTGGACACGGTTTCTACGAGTCCACCCACCCACATGTAAAAACTGAGGGCTCCTTAATACTTTATATTTGAAATAGAATTTGATCTTGATGTTTAGTAAATATATGATCTTTAACATAGAGATTATTAATTTGTAAAAATAAATAAATTTTAAAAATTAAAAATAATATTTTTTTAAAAAAATATTTGAACTGTTAATTTTACTTCTTCCTTGGAGGACTATTATTTACGAGACCCAATTTTGATGGATGATGTAGATCTTCAAGCCTACATAGTAACAGGTACCGGCTTGGATGCACCAAACAATTTCCCTTTCCACATATTCTATTCAAACTTCAACTTGCAAGAAAGTGAAAGTGTGTTTGCTAGAAGATAAGTAGCTCTAGCATCATACTTCTATTTGCTCCTTTTGGGTAAATTGCAAGCTAAGAATACTTATAGGATTTCAAATTTTGGGATGTAGTATTTCGTGTGTAGTGATTAACATCCAAAAAAAGAAAATTTTGAAATCACATGTTCGATGTTTTTGAAATAAGAACAAAGAACTTCTAATTTTTGGAGGACGATATCTTTTTTATTTTATTTTAATTTATAAATAATCATCTAGTCATTCTTAATTAGATGCCAAAATTCAAACTTATAAATATTTCAAATATATCTTTTACCAGAAAGAGTTATCTTACAATATGCTTTACCGACGACATGTTACTTGCACTCGTGACTTTTTGCTCTTGCGCAAACAAACTATCTATTTGCTCCCCTGGATAAAAGCCAAGTTTGGCGCGTTTTTAGGATTACAAATTTATGGGATATAACCTCTTCAACCTAGTAGCCAACCTTAAGAGAGAAAAAAGAAAAGAAAAAAAGATCGCCTACTTTGTATGCTTGAAAATGTAACATCCCAAGACTGAATTAACTAAAAAAAACAACTACATCTCAAGATTGAGCATGAAATATCAAATTTTTGAAAGGCAAGATTTAAGTGGTGAAAAAATCAGGGTGGTAACACCTCCACACTCCAGTTACTACGTTGTGGTTTCTATTCTCATTAATGCTACCCCACTGACACCTTAAGAAAACTAACTCCTAAACTTTTGAAAAAACGCATTTTCATTGATGCTACCCCACTGACGCCTTAAAAAAACTAACTCCTAAACTTTTGAAAAAACTCGTAGGGGCTTGTCTTCCCCACTAAACTACCCATAAATTTATTTATTTATTTATTTTTTTTTGAAATGACACTATATAGGGGTTATTGGATGGATCTCAAAATATCATATCAACAAAATCCTCCCAAGTTATTATTTTGCCCGACGGCGTTAATGCACAGTATACTCCAGTAAACTTTTGCACCAAACTCTTGCTCTTTTCTTTGAAATATTTGGCCCTCCTTAAAATTTAGCCAACCTTCCTACTTTTATCTTGGGAAAGGTTTCAATATTCCCCTACTTTTGATTTTGGCCGACTTCCTAACCCTTCTACTTTTCTCTTTAGTCTTTAAAGTCCACCTGATCATCCGCAATTAGCAGCTAATTAGCGGAGCTAAGCCGAAAAGGAGTGAGCTTAGAGACTTACTAAATTATTAATCAATTAAAAAATCATTAAGAAATGCAATATTCAAATAAGAATCATTAAGAAATGCAGAAGGAATGAGCCAAGGGCCTCGGTTTGGTGGACCCGACGGTTGTCCTTTAAATACCTCGTAACTGACTCTTTGCCATGCTTCTAACCTCCAAACCACATGGGAATACGATGGAAGTTGGATATAATATTTTTTGAGACCCTACTCTCCCTTAATTTAATAACGGGCAAAATATAATATGATCCATATGACTAAATATGGTACCAAGGAGTAAGGAGTATGGGCTGAGGACTTAGGACAAACAGTTCAAGCCTCTCTACCGGCGAAGAGAGAGAGACTATATTTTTGTTATAAATTTTTTACTATCATTTTATGTAAATTTAAGCTGTTGGGGATGGGTCATTAGCTTTAAAATTTAAAGAGAATTTTTGGATTATCAAATTTCATATTTGATGGCTAGATATGACTATGATATATTATACTAAAATAAATAATGTTATGATGTATGACCTCGTTTATTATAAAAGAACTAAAAAACATTGCCAAGACAATCATATGCTTCTATAGGAGTATAAGATGTATCTTATCCTAAGAGGGAGCCTTGTTGTAATCTTTCCTCCTTTCTTGTTCTGTTTTTATCTTGTTTCCTTTGTAACACTTCATTTACTCCATGAAACTTTCTTCTTACCACTAAAAAACACACATGTATGTTATCCTGTGGAACAAATTTCTAAGTGAAAGATTATATGCTTTTGCGGAAGCAGACTGTGCATGTGCTTATTTTTGGGACCCAAAATTTGGGAATGTGACCTACTCAGTTTAGCACCAATCTACCAAAAAAAAGGAAAAAGTTTGTATAAAGTTGCAACATTAAAATGTAGAGTTAGAGATGCACCTCAAAAATCAATCGAAAAATTTAATGTTGAAAAACCCTCTAATTGATCATCTCGACATCGAGATGAATGAATATGAAGGAAAAAAAGATTTTGAGTCTCATAAATAGCGATTCTTGCAACACATTATCCAGACTGTACATTTTCAAGATTTTCATATGTTTATAGATCTACTTGATTTCAACCATTTTTGAAGTTTAAAATTTTATTATTAGATATGGGAATAGATTTTGAGATAATCTTGGAAATTTTTTAAACCAAAATTACATGTCATGATAAAATTTGGAGGTGTGCCTTAATTGGATTGTTTAATATTGCAACCTTATAGAAACCACACCCCCAGAATAAAGGGGTGAAATTTTGAATATGCAACTCGGATCGGTGTGAAAACAATAATAAAGTAGAAGTTATACACAGACCATGCAATTTTGGGATGTCAATCTAAGTGTTTGCTTACTTTTTCTTCTTTCATTCTTTCAAAAATACTCATCTAGTGATATTAAAATGAATCTCAAAATTTCATGTAAAAAACCATTGTAAATCATTTATCGAAATGAGAAAAGAGGAGAGTGTACGCGCTCGTACCTCTAAAAAAGAATTTATAAAGTAGAAAGGAAGAAGTTTACACAAGATGTTGACCTCATACTACAAAAGTGACGCGTATTTCTATCAAAAAGTATTGTTTCAATGTTGAATAGTCTTGACCTATGGCTATAGAAATAAAAAAGTCAAAAAAATTGACTTCTTGTGTCACATTATCTTGATCGTCAATTTTAGTATTTATGGATCTTCTTGTTCTACATTATTTTTGGAGTTTTAAATTTTATAATTAAAAAAAAAAATTTCATACCATGTTAGAGTTTTCTCTACTATATTTTCGGGCTAGATTTAGGTTTGGATAAGAATGAATATTTGTGTGTGAGAGAGAAAGGTAGGTAAATTTGTGGTGCCAAAGATGTCCAATATTTGACAAAAATTGATTTGTTTGAATATGATTGTATCACTGATTTTGGACTAAATCCTAAGATGTGACATAGATTTGAGGAGCCGCACTTTGAAAAATTGTCCAATACGCCAGCCACATAAGGACACCAGTCCCACTATGGAAAAAGTATGACAATAAATCAGAGATGTGTCCCTTCATTAATACAATCCAAAGCCCCAACCATCTCACCGACACCTTGTGAAAAGGAAGAAATTGCAATGGGGACCAATGACTTAGGAGCATTTACCCCACTTAAAGGACCATTTGTTTGGGGGCCTAATCTCAACATATCCTTCTTAAACTCAACATGAAAGCCCATATAGAGGGGAATAATAACAAACGGGATTGTATGTTATGAGATCGTTTATCTTTGTTACAACGAGGTAATAATAACTCTTAGCTATTAGATGTCAAATTATTTGGCTTGAGGTGTCACGAAGTTCAATAAATTTATTTTTTTCAAATTTGAATCTAGTCAATGAGAGACTTCCAATTACATGATATGAAACCTAATTGACAAGAATGATTGACTTTCTAATGTAGAACTACGGATGCACCTCAAAAATCCAACGGAAAAGGTAGTTTAAATGTTGAAAAACCATTTGATTGATCATCTCGATATGAAGATGTATGACCATGAAAAATAAAAAGATTTTAAGCCTCAGAAATAGTGCATTTTACAACATATTATCTACACCGTCAATTTTCAAGATTTTCATATGTTTATAGATCTACTTGATTTTAACTATTTTTTAAATTTTAAATTTTATAATTAGATATAAAAATAGATTTTGAGATAGTTCTAATAACATTTTACATCAAATATATATACCATGATAAAATTTGAAGTTACACCTTACCTCTACAGCTACAGATGCATGTGTATGCCAACTGCACCCCTAAAAGTAAATGGTCTCTTTGTATACCTTTCCATAATATCATTGTTATTTGGGAAAGTATATAATGAACCATTTAACTTTAGTATAAGATGGTCACAATCATGTTTGACCATTAGATGTGAAATTGGGTGGTTGCATTTATTTCATTGACCAAGCTCAAAGTTTAAAAGATTTTTTCTAAAACTTTGTGACACATGCAAGCTATCGGATTTCACAGCGGACGGTTGTAAGTAATTGTGACCTCCCTATACCAAAGGTAAATGGTCTCATTGTATGCAATCCCTTGTTATTTTCCTTGGGGTTAGTTCAACATTAGGATTCAACTTAAAGAGTAAGTCACAATTCACCTTAATCAATCAAAGTCGATCTTAATTCTTAATAAGATTATTGGGTAAATACAAGTCATTTAATAAATTTGGATAGGGTTTTTAAGTATGGGTGCAGTTTGTATAGAGCAGAGCCTCTAAACAATCAAAGTATATCGCACCTTCAAATAGTGTCGAGAAATGTGGTTTCAATACTGGAAATCTTTGTGGTATCCTTAAAATATTTCATCTTTAATTATAAAATTTTAAAGCTTAAAAAATTATGTAGATCGAGCATATCTATGAAAACTTGAAAATCTTGAAAATTGATAGTCCAAAAATGCATTACACAAGATGCCCTATTTCCAAAAGTTGAAATCCATTTTTTTTCTCATGTCCATGCATCTTATTGTCGAGATGATTAATTTGATGATATTTGGGCATCAAAACAATCTCTTCTAGTGAAATTTTTGAATTGGGCTGATTTAATTGTTTAGAGCATCAGCTCCATATAAATTTTTTCCTTTTAAGTATTAGCCGACATATCTATTCGATGCAGTTTCCCTTCAAAAATCTATTTTAGAGATACAGTTTGAATTCAATATTTACAAGTTGAAAATCTTGACCACCGTAATAAAAAATATGAATAAAAAATTAAATTAAATCTCAAGAATATTCTACATTAAAAAAATTCAAGACCATTAACTTTAATTCTTGGCAAATCATCGAATATGCACACATTTTTAGAAAAAATACAAAGCAACCATTTATTTTTGGTACATAAGAGTCACAAATACGCTTGTGCATCATATTTCAAATCAGGTGATTGTAAAAGTATTATTGACTAGATTCAAGATTCAAAAAACAATTTTTGAACTTTGTGACACACCCCAAGCCATCTAATTTGATATCTAATGGGCAAAAATAATTGTGACCTATTTGTAACAAATACAAATGGTATCATGGTATACAATCCCTACCATTTTTTCCACAAAATCATGAAATATAAAAGCAAAATGCATTTAAAATAACTTATGATACATTTGATATCGTAAATCTATAAAAAAATTGAAGTGGCCCTATGCGTTTGGAGATGCATAATATTCATGCATGAATATGAAACGGGATTGTATGCAATGAGACCATTTCCCATCGTTAAAAGGTGATCATAATTACTTATGCCATTGCCCTTTTGTAAAGAGAAAATTTATATAGAGCTGAGGCTGTAAACAATCAAATTTAAGTCTACATCAAAAATTTCACTAGAAGAGGTTGTTTTGATGCCCAAATATCTTCAAATTGATCATCTCAACATCAAGATACATGGACATGAGAAAAAAATAGATTTCAA
>NW_006499705.1:2468942-2488318 GCF_000471905.2 Amborella trichopoda | reverse complement strand
ATATCAAGATCATGGACTAGCACCTCTACATACTTATTAAATCCAACCATAATTGTGTCATTTGTTTGTATATCCTTGTCAATATAAAACAAAACTGGGTTAAAAAAATAACTAGCTGCATGCAATGGCCGATGTAGTTGCTTATCCCACTTATCATCAATAATCTCCCAAACAGGCTTGTAGCTGGTTTTTTCATCATTGAAATTTTGGGCTATCTCTCTTTTACATTCTCCATAGCATCATGTATATAGCCCATAGACAGCTTGTCACTATCAACCATACGAAGGACTTTGATAAGAGGAAAAAATACCTTAAGAGTGTCCTTCACCCCTCGCTAAAAAACCTTAGAAAGTATAATAGCTCTCACTTTCTTCCCAACTTGAGCCTTAGACCACTTGCATGCTCTCCACTCATCCGAGGTAAACATTTGCCTCAACTGCACTCTCCTCGAATGTATGCTATCTAGGCATAAGTATCAGGTCGCAAATCTCTTGATCCCAAGTCTCACAATCTCTTTCTTCTTTGTAAAGGTATGCATCATGCTGAGGTGATATGGTGGCTATAAATGAAATTCGTAACATACTTGGCCTTCTTCACTGCACCTGATATCTTGGTTAAACCGTCAAGAGCCTCAAGCATGAGGTTTATACAATGTGCTGCACATGGTGTCCAAAAGATTCTAGGATAAGCTATGCGCAACAAATTAGATGTAAAAGCATTGGGAGCAGCATTGTCTGTTACAACCTGTACAACAAGATGCTCCCCAACCTCCTTGATTCCCTTCTCTATCACTTCAAATATGTAATGGGCATCATGGATATGATTAGAGGCATCAATAGACCTCAAGAAAACAGTCCCTACTGAACAATTCACAATTGACTTCTTCTCTTCCTATCACTCCAAGGATCAGTCATAAGAGAAACCTCATACTGAGCATATGCATCTTTCTTAAGTTCTACAGCTTCCTTCGTGGCATTCACTGCCTTTTCAATGGTGGTTTGCTTTTTTGTTTTCTCTTCAAGGTTAGGCCGAGGTAAGAAGCTATCCATAAGGCCTCTAACCAGAGGCTTCTTACTCCTAAAACCAAAAGCAATTACAACTCCCTTCCCCTTCCCCCTAATAATGGATTGCTCAACCTCTTGACATCCCTCCCCAATCCTTTCCTCATCACTATCATCATCACCAAAATTGCCTCGAACCTCAAACCTAATCTCTGCTGTAGAGGAAAATCTCTCATCTTTTTTCATTTTCACCAAGTTCATAAAATTCTTTATTTCCTCTTTAACATCATCAGGAGTCTTTTTATATGGGGCAAATACCGGCAAGATGTTTCTTAAACCGGTTTATGCCCCCTTTTGTATCATTTTCGCAAAAATTGCATCTTGTGCAATTTTTATCATTAGAATTTGGGTTATAAGCGTATTTCCAACCGGGATCACCATGCCTATTAGATCCTGAAGAAGACATCTAAAAAATAATGCAAATTACTAAAAGCTAAAGTAATAAAAAAAATAACTTACTTTGAGTAACTGAGTTTGATTGCTCAATCTTCAAACTTTCACCTCAAAGATGTTTCTAAATGCTCAAAATCTTCTAAAACACCCCCTAATAACTTTGCAATACATCAACAAGTAAATAGACTACCAATGGGTGATGTTTTGATCAATTTTGGTTAACTTTGAGTAACCCTTCGATTTTGAAAAATTCACCACAATCTAATTTTTTGTGGTTTTCTCTCTTTAAATTTGGCTCAAACAAGGTTTAAGTTTCAAATGAACCTAAAACCCTAAATTTTAGGCTTTAGAAAAAGGAAAAATGACAAAACTTGCCCCCTCCGAAATGGATTTCCGCCCTTGGGCAGGACGCAGGCCCTGTGCGATCGCTAGACTGGTTCTGTAACTCCTAGGTGGCCGTCCAAGGATGAACCGCCCTTGGCCGCCTAGGCCTGGGAGATGCGCGGCCGCCTAAGCGCTAGGCGGTCCGCTTTTTAAAACTCTGATTCTTTCATGTATAGATAAATGCTATAATCTCAAACTTCATAATTTACCAAATCATTTTTCTACAAAGGTTAATATCCGGACATGATAGATCATGTAATGCAGTGTCCAAAAGTTTAGTATGTGGATAATGCCTAGATGGGTAAGAGAGTTGGAGTAAGCAAGGTGTAGACTTCCCAATGCACAAAAACCTAATACATATCTAACCAAATCAGAAAGGTTTCAAGTCAAAATATAAATCAGACAGAAGATAAGGGAAACTAATTTACTTCAGGGAAACACAATATCGAATGAGCTTTCCCACCAGATTCACCAATGTGAAAATAAAAAACTGTTAAACTAATCAAAAGACGTCACTGTACAGGCCTATGGAATTTAAAATTTCCAAACCATTAGACAAAATCCCCCTTCAGTGTCACAGGATCTTATGTACAGTAGCATTTGACAAATAAGCATGTGATAATTGATTGAATTTTAGATCTGTAGCTGCAAGCTAGTAAATATATATGAGAACCACTTGCTCAAACATCAAAAATTTTATATCCATCATAAAACAAACATCAGTAGAATATCTAAAGTAAGAGCCACGTATACAAATCCACACAGAATGAGACGAACAATATGATTTAAAGATCACCGGTGCAAAACCAGAATACTTACTTTTCGATCATTTATTGTTGCAGCAACAGAATTGTCAGCATATTTTTCCCTACAAAAAGAGTTTAAAAAATCAGAATCACGCCCATAACCCGCAGATCAATAGGAAGAGAAGCATCTTCTTTCCAAAGTGGCAAACAAACATAATGATGGAAAGAAAACAAGAAACCAAAGAATGTCTCAAGTCATCATACCTCTTAAAATCACAAGTAGAAGGTGAGGAAGAGAACAAGGGAATCTGCAGCAACAAATTAAAACATAGTGAGAGATTAAAATGAGTATGTTAACAAAAAGCAATTGTGAGAGAGGACTTCAATAGTCATTTGAAATGTGTCATGTATGACATGAAAATATTTCATCAGCAAAAAGCACAGGAAATCAACAGAAAGTGGCCAGGAGTAAACAACCCAATAAAACAAAGCAGAACAGAGAGCCAACAAGAAGCCAAGACCCAAGGAAATGTGGTTTGATAAACCGCAAATCAACCATCAAAATATTCAATGGATGGGACAAGCAAAAGTGACGCAGAAATAGTCCAGGGAGGACCCAATGGAGACTTGAAGCTACGTAATCAAAAGAAGGGGGGCTCATCAAAACCGAAGGGGCCAATGCTGCCTAGAAATTCAAGGCCCTCATAAAGACAAGCCCTCGATTGTTTCCATAACTAAAAATAATAAACTAAATAACATAATGTCAATTTAAACCAGTAACCACAAGCCCGGAATTGGGCATCGACTCACCAGGATCCCAAGCTGAGTTTCAATGAAATAAAACAGATGGTTGGGGAATTGGTGACCCTCACCTGAATTTCGGTGTTTTTCATCCAGACCTGCTAACCAGCTGGGTCCAAGTCACTCAGGTGAGTCGCGACTGAGTGAATGATATTTAATAACAGATTAAATTTACTACATATTGGATATATCAGTGTTCAAAACCTCAAACTCAGTGACCTACTTGATAAGTGAAATGGTGAACTCAGAAGAATTTGAAGAAACTAAAATGACTATTTATAAGCATCACAACTAAACATAGAAAACTGTATATAACAATATACATTGATACACCCTGGGTTTTTATTTGTAAAGCTCGCCTGCTAGAAAAGTCTAGTTGAATCGGGCAAGTTTTTGAGCTTTTGTTCACTGATGTATATCACAGACATTATGTGTGAGTATGCATGACACTAAAAGATGTGTATCAGATATGGGCATATATCCATAATTCCATGCAAAAATACAACATTGATCAAGATTCATAAGAGCATCCAAGTATCAAAACAAGATGTAAGCACGTACAAACACATATACAAGAATCAAGACCAAAACAGCATAAATATCCCATTCAATTCAAATATAGAAATTATAGAGAAATATATGGAAGAATTTTATTCCATTTAGAAAGTGACATATAGGACAATAATAAAAATTGCACATGAGACCAAGTTAGGCAAACCAAACGGTTATTTTAAAATTATAAACACAAACAACAAAAAAAAAAAGCACAAAACTAAAAAAAACAAAAAACAAAAACGAAGACTAATGTGCGCTTCTTGAAGGCCGTATCTTCTATTCAAGGCTCCTCTCAACATTAGCAACTCCAGTATCAAAAATTCTAAGCCGTCACAATAGCTTCTTGATAGGTTCAAGGGCCCACGATGTAGGTAATTTCTGATTATCGAGAATTACTACCATAGTATACAAAATGTCCCTATTATTGCAAATACCATAGTAGTAAATATGATTTCTTGCTATTCATGAAGCATCATTTGTTTCAGAGGATAATGACAAAAACACCACATGTTTCACCCAAAACACTCTTTATTACGAGATTAGTAATTATGAAATAAGAAGGATATCCCGTAAAACACAAATTACAAAAGACAACAAGCTTCAGGACTTATTTTAACATTTCTTGAAGCTTAAAAGTGTTGCTTCTTTTACATCTATTATTTTACTGAATGTGAGACTCAATCCCACAACGAGAGGTTGAAAATTGGTATGCGATGCTCCAAGACTACAGAACCCAATCCATTTGAAGATGCCACTTATTTCACCCAAAGCACTCTTCATTTACAAATTGACTAAATATGCAATAACAACATCCCCAACAATATCCCTCCAGACAAATACCTAACTTGTACAATCACAGTTGCTGCACAATAAACTGAGGGTGAAAATTAAATGACTATACTTGAGCGATTTTATGTGAACCTTCATTAAACCCAAGAACTTTCAAATTCAACCTAATTTCCCACGCAATAAGGGACCCTGCTTTCAGTAAATGAAAATGACCCATTGCTCACTGGTTACAACTGTCAATACCCAGGTTGTGGGACATAAAACTTCAAGAGACATCCTCTTCATTTATGGGACATTTACCTAGAATTTGCTATATCCAATCCGTCCTTGCTTTGTTTTATGGTGTCTGATAGAAATTCTTCACTGATATATGCACAACAGGCTCATAGCTGACTGGGATTCCATCTGAGGTTTGTTACAAAATTGAAGTTATATCAAGTGTTTCCTTTCTTTTTGTATTTTTATTGAAGCCAATGCATTTTTTATATTTAATGCATTTTTTATATTTTTTAAGCTAATAATATTAGTGGAATAAACAAAACCATTCCATGAGGAGTTGTCCTGGTTGCTCTGAGAGTTTGCTACATTTTTGTAAAGCAACTGATGCATAGAGTTGATTGTTCCATGAAGGAATCTATTTACTGTTCTCAAGTATCAGCATATTAACCACCATCAGAATTGGATTATTTTAGCTACTACTGAATTTTATTAAATTTCATGACAAAATCAATTTTACTTTTTTGTAGCAATAATTGAATTTCTCATCAATTTTATTTTTTATTTTTTATTTTTATATTTTGTCCTAATAGACAGAGAGAGTGTTTCAGTGTATGTCGTGTCACTATCTCGTGTCACTATCTCCACAAAACAATGGCATGGGCTGAGGACTAGTATCTCAAATAATAAGAACGCCTAGGTCATCCAAACACCAGTAATCTAAAACACAATACGCACTAAAATACTAAAATTAACAAAACGACGGCCCTTTCTTTCCTCAGTGAAAGAAACAGAACCAGAGTGAATCATAACAAGAAATGTGGTAAGGTTTCAATCCAAATGTCACACTGCATAGGATAGCTCAAGTAAGTCAAACCCAAAGCACAGGGGAAAAAAAAAAGATTAACCAAAAAATACCAGGCTTTCTTTTTTTCTCACTAAGAAAATGCAGCTAGAGCTACCAATGCATAAAAAATACGAATATACATCAAAAGAAGACTATTCATATTCATCACAAAATCAAACAAAAATTTCATCATAAAAATAGATGCAAACTTGACAATCCACACAAAACCAAATAACAATTGTAATAAATGTACCGAAAATCGACATGGCCAAGGTACTCGGACCTTTGCCAAGGCGAGTTACTCGAGCAAGTCCAAGTAACTCGCCTGAGTCAAGCACAAGTTTAAAAAATAAAAATAAAGATAAAAAAATTAGTTTATATTGTCAAACCTCACATGTTATAACATAAAAAATCAAAGGGCATGTAGTCAAACCTTTTTTACCCATCTCTAACTCTAGCAGCAAATAAACATCAAGAAAAGCAAAAAAGAAGTAAAAGAACTAGAATTGTACCCTGTAATAACAGCTGTTTTAGCATAAAGAGGTTACAATCACCCACAACCGTAGGATGTATGATTGGACAGCTTGGGTGTGTCACAAAGTTCAAAATTTTTGTTTTGGACTTCAACGAGACATTGCTGCATGACTTTATATCCAATGACCAACTATAGCCTCCTTGCACTAGAGATAAATGGTCATCCAACGACCAACTATAGCCTCTTTGTACCAGAGATAAATGGTAATGTACTTCTCTAGAAGAATTTGAAGAACAAAACGGTGGCTCTTATCTAGTGTATCAAATAGCGTTAGGCAGGTCCTAGGCAACCTGGGGGATCTAGGCCGCCCAACACCTAGGTGGGCGCCCAAAACCTGGGCAGCTACCCAGTTGAAAAAAAGTAAAAAACATACCAAGTTACCAATATATCATATTCTAAGTTGAAAAGAAAAAAAAAAAAGATGTCAAGAAGAGAATTTTGATAATCCATATTGTTAAAAAAGTAAATTGTAAGACCATACAAATGTAGGGTATAAAAGTCAACACTCAACACAACAGAAATATACAGAAATTTAGAAAATATATAGTCTAACAAAAGTCAACGCTCATGACTCAACAGTCAACAGACTCAACACTCAACACCAAGAGGCAAACATCTTCAGTCGTCGTCATCATCATCATCATCAGAGGGAATATCATTAGGGCAAGCTTCATCATATGCATCAGAGTCGAGGCCATCATCATCAGAGTCATCTTCCTCTTCAATATAACGCTCATCCTCCTCTGTTTCTTCTGAATCTACATCTTCCTCCTCCTCTTCTTCTGCCTTCCTATTACTAGTATGTGCAGTCTGTGCAGATGAGGTCCTAAGAGTCTTGGCTGCTCTACCCTTTTCTTTGTGCTTCTCTGAACTCAAATATTGTATAATTTCCTCCTTAATAGCCTCAAAAATATTTTTACATGGGCCAACATCACCCTTAATACCAGTAAGGTGTTTTTTAAATCAGTAAATGCCCCCATTAGTATCTTTTATACAATAATTATATTTAATACGATTTTTATCACTTGGATTCGAGTTATAACCTACGTCCAACCCGGATCACCACTCCGATTAGAACCTGGATAATATACTTCCATAGAACAAGGCTTATTTTCATCTTTTTTTTGTTCTTCAAAATTCAGAAAATGTCTAATCTCATCCCGAACTGCTTCAAGAACCTTGGTAAAAGAAGAAACATTACCTCTAACACTAGCAAGGTGTTTTTTGAATCGGCTAATACCCCCATTGGTATCTTTTTCACAAAAACTACGTCTTATACAATTTTTATCATTTGGTTTTGGGTTGTACCATACTTCCAACCCGAATCACTTCTTCTAGAAGAAGCAGAAATAGAAATTGATCTATGACAAGGATTTTGTTCTTGTTTTTGTTTACATAACTTATAAATTGCTTAATCTCCTCTCTGATAGCTTCAAGAACATTTTTACAAGGGGCAACATCCCCTTTTATACCAGTAAGATGTTTCTTAAACCGGTTTATGCCTCCTTTTGTAATTTTTTTACAAAAATTGCATCTAACTCAATTTTTATCATTTGGATTCGGGTTGTATCTATATTTCCAACCAGAATCTCCAATCCGACTAACTCCTGAAGAAAACATCTCAAAATAAAAAAAGCAATCTAAAAAATGCACTTACTTTGGTTGCTAGAACTCCAAACTTTGAGAAACACTTCGATGATTTAATCCAAAGAAATGTAGTTTTTTGGAGGTTTCTTTGTTTCTAAAAGGGGTTATTGTGGGTTTAGGTTTCAAATGAACTTAACCCATAATTCTAAACTTTTATATCTTTAAAAAACGAAAAAAAAAAAAAAGTAACTTTCCGCCTCTAGGCAGGGTGCAGGCCCTGGGCAGCCAGCTGCCTAAGCGAGTTCCATATCTGCCTAAACGGCCACCGAGGGACCACCGCCTAGTTTGGCTGCCTAGGCTTGGGCGATAAGCCCAAGCCGTCTGGACTGCTTAGGCGGCCGCCTAGGAGCTGGGCAGTCTGTTTTTTTGTACAATGGTGATACAATGTTTTATTGATTTTAGATTTGGTAAAATTTAGGTTTTAGTTGATTTTTAGGGTTATTTTTGTATATTTTTTTGTTAGAGCTTTGAAGTGGTATAAAGGATATTTAATTTGAAATTTAGGTTACTTGTTTTGTTTTATGGAAGCTTATCATGTAGTTAGGAACATGGGATTCATAGTAGGAGTTATCTTTTAGATAGAAAGAGAAATAGGAAGATATGGGAGGAGGCAGTGAGTGAAGATAAGGAGGGAGCCATGTTGATATTTCCTAAATCTAAGGAGATATTATTTCATAGAGATTTTAGGGAGGTTTACTGGAGAAGGAAAGAGGGATAGAGATAGGAAAAAACGTGGTTGGGATTGAGGTGAGAAAAAAATAGAAAAAGTAGGTAGAAAAGAAAGAGCGATTTGTGGGTTTGTTTTATTTTATTTATTATTTCATTAGTTGTATTTAAAGGAAAATACGCCCTCTTTGTAAAGAGAGACTCTTGGTAATTGAGTAAAGAGTTTGACCTTCTTTTATTTTATTTGGTTATTATTTACTCCCTGCATCAATTAGCCATAACTGAACCAGGCTGTGCTCCTCCAACACCAAAGGCAGAAATATGAGCCCTGAAATGTGGCTGCAGAGAACATGGCCAATGCTCTGAAAACCACGTTTCCTTTCTCAGATGAACCCCTATCCAATCTTGGAAGAACCATATAAAGGACTTGACCTGGTATTGGAGAGACTGATATAGGTGGGTTTCTAGGGTTATTTATTACAAAAATCAAATATCAATTTCATGCAAAGATAGATACAAACTTCACAATTCACACAAAATTAAAGACTAACTGTATAAGAAAACCAAATAACAACTCCAATTCCATAACAAAAAGTAAATAAGAATTTCATACAAAAAATAAAAAGAAAATAAGCCAACCCCCCCAAAACTCCACCAAAATAAAAAAACGAAGCGTATCACAAAATGTAAGAGCAACTCAAAAACCATACCAAGATCAAGATTGAGAATCTCATATACATTAGAGAAAGAAATTTCACTCCAAAAAACCATGCCAAAATCAAATAATTCCACCACAGTAGAAAACATTAATCCCTTCAAGAACTAACCTTTGGTCCAGAAACTGATGAGGTCCTCAACTGACCCCCCAAACCCACACCAACCAATCTAGGACCCAGGGCATGAGGCACTGTTGAGCCAGGCTGAGCTCCTCCAACCCCAAAGGGAGGAGTATAAGCCCTAATAGGCGGTTGCAGAGCCATGGCCGACGGCCTGAAGACCACGCCTCCTTGCTCGGAGGCGGCCTTGAGTGACCTTGGAAGAACCCTATAGGGCTTGGGCTGGTATTGAAGAGAATGAGATGGGTGGGTTTCTAGTGTTTTTGGTGAGAGAGCTCTGGTTAATGAAGACTGCAGAGAATGAGGAGGAGGACGAATGGGGTTTGGAGATTGAGGAGCCGTAGATCTAGGATGACGGTTAGGGCTTGAGATGGTAGTGGGACTAGGGTTGGGGTTTGAAATGGGGGAGGGGTTAGGGTTTGGAATGGAGGTGGAAGAATTAGGGCTAGGGTTTGGGGGTTTCAGTGGTAGAGGAGGCTTCACCTGATCAGAGGAAGAAGAAGAAGGCATGGCATCTGATGATGAAAATTACTTCTTTTTTCTCTCTCTCTCTCTCTTTTGGCCAATTGTTTTTTCTTTTTGTTTGCGGCTTTATATGGGTGGTAGCGGCCTGTTTTGAATATGACTTTGTTTCTTAGGTATATTTCGAAATTGTTCCTCACCTGCCTTTTGCATACTTTCATTTTTTTCTTTTATCTTTGCGGTGAGTTATGTGGATGAATTTTTTTAAAGAATTTTGGGTGAAAAGATGAAGACAAAAAAAGCTTTTTCTTTTCTTGCTTTTTGTTGTGGGATTTGTGGTTGGAGAACAAGGAAAAGTTAAGTTAAGAAAATACTTTTTTTTTCACAGGAAACGATTTTAACTTAGAAAAATTTTCCATGATACAAATGATGAACAAATAAACTTAATTTATTTGTTGAAAAATTTAGTGATTAATGTCCTCTAGAATTTTTTTAAAATTATATTTTTTTTCTTCAGTGGTTTTTATTCTATAAGCTATAACGAATTATTTGAGGTTGAAAATTTTGATGGATATAAAATGTAATGAATAATGTCCCGTATGATTTTTTTGTAAATTATATTTTGTTTCTTTAGTGGTTTTTATTCTATAAACTATAATGAATTATTTAAAGTTGAAAAAAGGAATTTGCTTTAATTTTCTCAATTTTGACATGAATAAGATTTGAAAACTTTGTTTTCAAATGTGTTTTTAGCATATTAGTGATGGTTTTGAGCCTAACTTAGATCAAATAAATCGCCACTTTTGCTTTTCATTTAAATTTTCTCAGTAGTTTGTAAATTGTACCAAATTTCAACTAGTGACTTGATGGGGGTCAGGTTATATTCGTAATTACGAAAATATCAGGGGCGATTTCGCGAGTGTTGACCATTGGACGTTGAGCTGCGAACACTTTTGAAGGGTCAGGGGTATTTTGGGAATTTTGGGGAATTTTAAAATCAACGGGCGCCAAAATAGTTACGGAGAAAACCGCGGGAAGGGCGGGTTTTACAAACGATAAAAAAAATAATTTACGTTTTTAATTTTCTTGAGATTCAAAATTTTGAGTGCCGAAGTGGCGGCCCCACGTGTGCATCTGACCGTTAGCTCCAAGGAAGAAGAGCACCAACCAGAAATTTCGCTTAAATTATATAAATATATAAAAACTGACCAACCCAATGTCCCATATAAGCCAGCCTACGAGACCTTAGACGCATGAGTGCATTTTTGCTTTTTAACTCAAAAGATGGTGTTGATTTAGTTATGAGAAGTAAATCAACATCACCGAAGAAAGGCACAAAACATATCATGCTTATATATATAAATTTATTTATTCTTTATATTTCAATATCTTGATTCGATAATCTAGAAAATTGAGAGATTGAAGAAGATGTCACATACAGAATTAGAGTTAGGTGGGCAAAGTAGATATTTACCCTAGATTTTTATGTGATTGTTACATACCAATGAAGCTGAAAGACAAGGCATTTGTGAGACTAGTTTTGCTCTATAGGACAGAATATTGGGTGGACAAAAAATAATATACCTATAGAATGAGTGTAGCGGAGATGATGATGTTAAGATGGATGATTAGCAAACAAGAAAGAATAGAATTCAAAATGAATTCATTCGGGATAATTTAGGTGCGGCACCAATAGGCGATAAAATGAAATAAATTAGACTTAGGTAGCTTAGCCATGTGTGGCGCCGATCAAATACAACACTTGTTACGAGGTGCGAGTTAGTTCAAGTATAATGACTAAAAAAGGCAAGAGTAGGGTAAAAAAACACATGTTTAAAAGTAGTCCGAAAAGATATGGTGACTTATGGTCTCACTAAGGGTCTAGCTTTTGATAGAGCAGAAAGGCGAGCCAAGATTCGTACAACCAACCTCAATTAATTGGGAAAGGGCTATGATGATGATAATGATTTATGATCATGACGGTCAATATTATCGACATTCGAAATTTTTTTATCCTAAATTTATCTCTGCGACGGATTTGAGAGGGGACACATATAAACTGATTTGCCAACTGATGCACCCAACCCTACACTATACCTCCATTTTCAAAAATTAGATTTTAGGTCCAAAATTTCACAGGACAATAATTTGAACCTTCATGATTATGAATCTAAAATTTAAGTATGCAAATAATTTATTTAAATTGAACTAAAATAAACATGAAAATAATTCATTTAAATTGAACTAAAATAAACATTCAAATGATTTATTTAAATTGAATTAAAATAATTATACCAACATGATCTGAAGACGAAGCTTAAAATCCTCTTCTTTTTTTTAAAATTCATGATCGCGGTGGTAAATTATCGGCGTTTTAAATTTTAGGTATTATAAAAAAGGGTATGGGACTAAAAAGTCTAAAATTGACCAACAACTAAGATGGTCTTGTAGTTTATTCATGAATTCACAAACACGTGCTTTTCTAGGGTTGTTTTTTAAAGGTTGGGGGTTGGTTATTGTTTTGTGGCGTTTTTACAATAAACAAATATGACCCTTACACATGGATAGCAAAGGTTACCAAACATTACTTATGTTTACTCATGAATGGGACGAGTACATAACACAATTGTTCATTAATAAACAGTCCATCCAAAGGAACCATTAGTTTTGACCTTCAGTAACTCCTGTTTACTTTAATTAAAGAACTAATCAACCAAGGGGAAATAAGATTTTTATTTGTTCTGACTAAATGTGGTTGAGGAATGGAGCGGAGCAAACACATTTCAAAAGTATTCATCAAGAGTAAGTTAATTACTATTAAGAGAAATTTACTAACGTAAGAGATGAATTATTTAACATTCTACCCATTTGTAACAGTTCCATCTCATGACCACACATTTTTTATCTCATTTTCCATTCGAAACAAGGAACAATTTATCTCCACCATTCATCACCCAGAACTGTGGGTGGATGCTAAACGCAATATTCAAGCAATAAGATAGTAGGAGGATACTGCCCATATATATATTTTTTATCCATTTTTTCATATAGTCGGGTAGTTAGTTTTTTTAATATGCTAGTGAGAATGAAAACCCCAATGTGGTAACTAGAATGTGGGGGCGCTCCCACCACCACCCCAACCTTTATCCCACTGCCCATGGTATTCAAAGCAGGTTGGGTTAAGGGCAAATGGAGCCAAACCCGAGTCTAAGGTCCAAACTCTAGTTCATACCTAGATCCGGTCGAGTTGACCCATCGGGTTGATATGTCAACCCCACCCAATTCCCACCCCTACCCGAGATAAAGGTGGAAGGGAGTTTTAGTCATTTCAGGAATAGCTAGGGTGCCCAAAAGTAAAATTCAAGGGTACAATACAAGACTAAACACAATATATTTGTTAACCACACTGTACACAAAGCTGTCTATGTAAAATCACTTAGACAAGGTGGGTCACTTATTGCACAAAGTCTAACAAAGTTTTATTGATTTTATTTCTCGTGATTAGAAGATTGTGACCTATTTATAACAAAAATTAGGGTTTTAGAAAATGACGATCCAGGTCAAAATCACCCCATGCAGATCTATGTACTTAAGAATAAGGTGATGGGTGATCTAGGTTATGTGCTCTAGGATGGCTTAGTTTCCACCAATTTACATTTTTCCATTATCATTTTTACTGATTTGACAATTAACACCCTACTCAAAGTTTTAACATACTGCCAAAGATAATGGTGCCATTGTATACTTACAATATAGTTAATATGTGAGTGAGTTCGACTAATCAAGTGAGCCCTCCCGGACTCACCTGAGAAATTCGGGCAAGCCCGAGTACCCCGAGATGGGTGTTCAACTTAGGGATCTTAAAAAAAAAAATTCAAAAAATTGTAAAATAAAATATTTATTTGTAACATATTTTTTTTATGCATTCTGTCATTTTGGCAAAATATTGAAAAGTATTTTGGCTATGAATACTTGTTTTACATATATATATTGGATTATTTCAAAAAATATCCTTAGTCACAAATTGATTTTTCAAAATCTAAACCTATATTTCCTACAATTTTTGGAGTTTTTTTTTTTAAAAAAATTTAACACTTCTTTTGCCTAGCCGGTACCTACTTGACTAGGGCGAGCAACCTGGACCAATTTCGGGTTACCCCGACTCAGCCCATGTCTGGGTTCCGAGGGTGGTTCATGTAATCGAACACTGACATGTGACATTCGCTTTATAGAATTTTGAAAATTTTACATATGGACCAGAAAAAAAGATGTGATATTACTGCACAATCCATATTTCAATCATATTATGCAGGTCTTTTAATTTTAAAATGTGCGCTTCTTTCAAAAGGATTAACTTAAAACAAAACTTAAAAAAGAATGTTCTATGTATAAAAATTGCCTAAGTAAGTATGGATTGGGTAAAATTTCTATCTTTGGGAGCCGTTTGGATACGTGAAAATATATTACTTGATTTACAAGGAAATATGTCATTTATATTGTTTGGTTACATTTAATAGTAAGAAAATGAAAAAACATTATCTGAGATTATATGAGATTTTCAAAAAATTACGAAATCCATTACGCTCATGAGAGGCGAAAAATCTATTACGAGGTTTACGGGTAATCTTTTGTAAATATTTATTATGCATCTCCCTCCTCTATCCCGCTTAAAAAAATATTTCCCTCTCTCAAGGATATGTTATACCTTATAATTATTAAAGTAAATAGAAAGTGAAAGTAAGGGATATGAAAAGGGAATCTAAATTGATTTGAACATGTATACAAGGACAATTTTCTAGTGCAATCATAATAAAAAATTTTTATATCCCTTTATCTCCAATTTCGGTTGTAGCCCTCATCTCACTCTCATATGAAAACAAAAAAATTTAATAATTGGCAAGTGAAAGGGGAAATCTAAAAGGCGAATCGAAATTGATTTAAACAGCTGTAGAACTTGATGAGGGACAATTTTCTACTGCAATCATAATAAAAAATTTCTACATCCTTTATCCCCAATTTTAATAATTGGTAGGTGAATGTAAGAAGAAATCTAAATTAATTTGGACAGTTGTAGAACTTGATGAGGGGATAATTTTCTACTGCAATCATAATAAAAAAAATTCTACATCCCTCTATCCCCAATTTGGGTTGTAACCCGCTATCAGTTATCGTGTAAAAACATAAATAATAAAAATAATAATTGGTAATCGATGAGAAATTACATAACACAATCCTAATAAAAAATTTCACACAACATAATCCCCATAAGATATTAGTAAAAAATCAATTGAAATAAAGCACATTTTTAATCTCTTTCAATGCTTCAAAATTTTCCACGGCAATTACCAAACTTTGTAGTTTACTAATCAAACTTCTTCTCATTTTTTAACTTGTAACATAAATATTTTGATTTTGGTATCATAAATTTATTGCTTATTTGAAATTATTTATAGAGAGACATTTGATAGATTTCTATAGCAAATAAATTAAAATAAGACTTATTACAATAAAATCATGTTATTCCAATTATATTATTCCAATGACTTATCATGTTGAAACCAAAGTCTAATCATTTTAGTCAAATATAACCATATTTTTTATATTTGGATGATAATGCATTTCTCATATTACTTCCAGACATAGCCCAACAGTAGCAATGTATTTCTCAAGGTGCATTTAAATACTACCCAAAGACAATCCATTTGCAGGTAATGTATTACGCCCGTAATATATTTCATAGACAATATATTTCCAGGTATCCAAACGGCCCTTTGGACTGATCCATTGAATACTTTTTAAATTATGGAATGATTGGGAGTTGTTACTTTTGGAAGCATTTACTACAATTTAAAAAATAGAACACTTAGCGGATGGAAGGTTTTACATATCTTCTAACCCCTCCATACTTTACATTTTTTGCGTGTATGTGTTGGTTCAAAGTTGGGGCTTCTAAACTTGTTATTTCCTTTGGTTTTTTTTTTGTGCAGTTTGAAAATACAACTTTTGTAAATGTAATTTTTTATCTGCATAATATGAAAGCCCTACTAAAAAACAAATTTGAAAATTTTGGAAAAATTTGGTTCTAAGATAGTACTTTTAAACTGGGGCGAAATAAAATAAAGAAAACAAAAAACTAGATCCAGTATAATATAAATGAAAATGTGGACCATGTAATAATACCATAAGTTTTTTCCAGTCCATACATGAATTTGAAATTTAATTTAATTCCCTTTCTCTCATATGCACTCTCTCCAGTTATTTTAACCCCACACGATTGAGTAACGGTGGCAATCGGTTGAGTCAGATCGGGTCCGGCCGGACCTAGATCCGACCCAAAAAAAAATATGTATTTAATTATATTTAAATATTTTTCATATATTGGGACCCAAAGAATATTTTTGGACCGAGACACGATCGAACCCTGACCCGACTAGTGGTTGGGTGCAAGATTTAGACTCGAACCCGACTTGCCAAGTCCAATTTTTGGATACCCAGACCCAGATTGGGCCTACCCTTCCCCTCCTGGTCGGGTCCCTATCCATTGCCACCCCTACGTTTGAGTCATAAAAGTGGCTTATCATACGTTGGAATGAACTAACTTCCACCCACCACTACCACGCGGTTCCCATGATAATAAAAAGGGGTCTCCTTCACAAATAAATATGTCTGCTTTTATAAAAAATGAGGATTATATTTTTATTTCCTATTTCTTATTTCTTATTTTTTTGAACTTGTTTATGCTCTCTCAAACTAAATCCCTCTTCCTTCAAATCCCTTTTTATATCATTCCTTTACTTTTTCCCAGGAAATCAAACGGCATTTCTCTCACAAAAGGCCATTCCTTCTCTCTCAATAAGTAACAACAATAAGAAAAGCCTATTTGTTTCTATTTGCTTACTCTCTTTTCTTGCTTTATTTTTTTCTTGTTATAATCCTCAGGTTTTTTCCAGCCCTTTGATTATAATTAGATCTGCATATGTATTGATCTCATGACAAACAATTTAACTCTCTCTCTCTCCATGGTAAACCTGATGATAATCTATTTGAGTTTGTTTTTGGGTAGTTCAGCTGTAGGAATCGAATGGCAATGAATTAATGTTAGAAAAATAGGCTCAGGCTTGTGACATGACCCTCCCTGAGTAGAGTAAATGGGGCGAGTCTCGAGTCCTACACAAGCCTGAAAAAGCACAGAAATTGCCAAAAATACAAAAAATTGTTCAAAACGTTTAAAATTGGAAGCTATAAATATCATTGAAAGTCCACAAAAAGATGGAAAAAGTATACAGAAGATGGCTTTTAAAAAAGAAAAATTAGCTAGAAGCAATTCACAAAAAAAAAAAAGAACTACAAATCATTATGAAAAAAAATCAAAAATTATATAAAAATATACGCATACATCATTCAGATTTTGATGTGTTTTGAAGTCTGTTTAACAAGCCAATTATGTCAACTCAGATCCCCAAGGCATTGAGACCGAGTTACTCAGGTGACTCTGAGTGGACTCGGTGAAGTACCAAAGGTGGAGTTTTGAAACTCTGGGAAATGAAATATTGTGAGTCCATTCCTGGGTGGGCTTTTATATTTATTATTATTATTTTTATTTTCGTGAATGTTGCCTTTGAATCTTGAGCTGACTGTAAATGAGGAAGAAACGTGAAGTGCAAGAGAAAACATGTAATAATAACATAAATAATTCAAAAAGTTAACACTCCAAAAGAAATAAGATTAAGAATTCTAAGTTTCTAACATAACCAGCAATAATGATACTTTGTAGTATGATTATGATTATATTATTATTTGTAATTGATTTCTTCAAGTTTTGGACAAGCATGGTGGAAAAAACAAAGTGGCTCCATTAATTTCGAGGTATATTAAGCATGGGAGAATCACGTGAGAAACTTCATAAACACTAATAACCGAGTCAAAAACTCTGATTATGGGTTTATTTTTACCTGGGTCAATTCCTGTGTCTTTAAGTTGCATATTTACTTGTAAGAGGGGAAAGGTGTTCTGAAGAGGATTGTTGTTTGCAATGAAGAAGGGAAATTACAGAAGAGGCATATATATGGAGATTCATGACAGTGATAAGGTAATTAATGAGAGAGAGAGACGTAGTGAAGTTGGTCTCCATTACACTCAAAGATAGATAGAGAGAGAGACAGTGAAATGGGTCTCCATTACACTCAGATCTCCCTTTATACGGGTGCATGGTCAGCCTTCTAATTTTATGTTCTTAAGAATCAGAAATGAGAATTTTATGATCTCTCTCTCTCTCTCTCTTTCTCCATGTTTTATATGGGGAGTTCTTTCTCTTAATGGGGTTTTCTGATTTTTCTTCTATTCTTTTGGGGCCAGTTCACAATCTCACTCTTTTGTTTGGGACTAGTGACTTGTTTCTCAGTCTCTCTAAATGGGGTTTGCTCTCTCTCTCTTGGGTGAATCAGTTGTTTTTCTATTGGGTTCTCTCTCTCCCTTATGGGTGACCCACTTCTTTCTCAACATCTCATTTATTTGGGGTTTTTTTTTTGTTTTGTGAAAGTATAGTACGAGATCATTTACTTTTGGTGTAAGGTGATAACTTAATTTTGACCATTGGATGTGAAATTGGGTCATGCAATTATTCCATTGACCATTGGATGTCATTGGATGTGAAATTGGGTCATGCAATTATTCCATTGATCACGCTCAAATTTTAAATTTTTTTTTTTTAAACTTTATGACACGCTATCAAACTTTACATCCGATAATCCATTGATCAAGCTCAAATTTCAAAATTTTTTTTTTCAAACTTTATGACACGCTATCAAACTTTACATCCAATAATATTATATAATTATGACCACCTTATATCAAAAGAAAATGGACTCATTGTATACCATCCTTTTGTTTTTTATCGATCAATTTTTAAATATCCATAAATAATTTCTCCTCTCTCTCTCTTTTTTCTTTGGGTCACTCATCCGTTTCTCAGTAACAACAAAAGGGCCCCTCTCTCTCTCTATAAGTATAAAAGTCTCTCTCTCAGCTGTTTCTCATTATCTATCAAGAAGTTCTCTCTCCCCCTAGGTGGAATCTTCTTGCTACTTGGAAATTCCTGAAGTGGGAAATGAGAGAGATGGGGAAAAGAGAGAGATGGGGACACAATAAGAACACACATTTTCTGAACTTCTGGGGCCAACCTAGCTATAAATTTTTGCATTTTTAGCAATTGGACTTTTAGTATTATTATACTTTGTTTTTTTTTTGACAATATTATACTTTGTTTTCGAGGCAAATGTGACCAATGATCATTATAACCTTTTTGCCCTCCCTTTTCTTTTTATGGGTAAACTACAAAAGTCTCTATTTGAGTTTTTACCTCTATGTTCTTAAATGAAAGTTCCAACTAACTGTTGGCTTGGGTTACCTGGGTTAATTTTTTAAAATTGTAATTTTCCT
>NW_006499705.1:2457842-2468346 GCF_000471905.2 Amborella trichopoda | reverse complement strand
TGAGATTGACATTTTTCACACTTGTATTCATATTATGCCCCTATGAATATGTCATCTATGTAACCTAGCTCAGTTGGAAAGCCATGTTAGTGAGGTGCTAGAAATTGGATGGAATTGAAATATTTTAAAATCTATGTGAAAAAAATACACAACTGACCAAGGAAGCAAGATAGAAATGTCTCCTTGTCCATGAATTTGCCAACAAAGCCCAAAATCAATTTAGAATGAGTTAAGGGCCTTAATTTACTGTTTCGATAAGGTTAAATCCTTTAATGAACCATTCGTTGTTTGATACTGTCCATTATAACATCATATAAGATGGATAGGTAGGCGGTTTTGTATACATGTATATGTTTGTTAAAAACTATCTGCTCAAAGTAATTTGTTGAAAACCACATGTTCCTAGACATAAATAGCTAAAAATAGTTAAAAATAATCGGAAATGTTAATTATTTCAAGTTTTTAATAATATCATATGTAATTTAAGATATGTGCACAGATGTTAAATATTTTAATACTATCATACATAATAGAAGACATACGCCAAACAAGGAAGAAAATTATAGTATTCATAGTATATTAGTTTCAGGTAAGAAACCTGATTCCAGATAAAATTAATTGTCATCCAAATAGGTCTGAAGTCTACCAAATAAACAGGAAAAAATTGCACTAAAGTTGGTGTAAGTGTAAAAAAGACAGAAAGATGGAGCTCTGAGGTTAAAGGGTTACCGTGTTAATAATGGCAGTTAAGATGGGTTTTACTAAAATTCAAAACGAATGAAATGATGAACTTGGATTTAAACTAGGGGTGGAAATGAACCCGGACCTGAATTATGACCCGAGGGGTAGACCCAATTTGGGTCCTATTATAGGTCCAAATATTGGATCTGGCAGGTTGGGTCAAGGCCCAAATTTTGGACCCAATTACTACTCAGGTCTAGGTTTGGTCAGGTCTAGGTCCGGATCCGGTAATAGTTTTTAGGTCCCAATATTTTAATTGTGGGGTCTGATAGGGTCCATGTCTGGTTGGGCTGGCCCCATATCACTTTTTCAGGGTCAGACCCGAACCACAAACCCAACCCGACCCTACTCGTCTCGTTGCCACCCTTAATTAGATTATTTGTCTTCTTCTGTTTTTTGGTAATTCAATGGGGAAGATAGGCTCCTACCTATTTTTTCAAGTAGATTGGGAGTTGACTGTTTTGAAGGTATTAGTAGGGGGAATGAAAACTACAATATAGTAACTAGGATGTAGGGTACTACCGCCATGACCCAACCCCTCTATCAAAAGTGATAAGTCAGTGGGGATTTGGACCATATCTTTGGCGAGAATAGTGTCAAATACCTCATTATAGGGCTTGGTAATAGTACCAAGACGATAGAAATAGGTCCAATCTTTTTTGAAGTTAGAGAAAATTTAGGCATAATCTTACATAAAATAAGCAATTAAAAGGCCGACTAGGGTAGGGACTTGCTAGGATCCAATTGTCACCAAATGGGACTTGGGTGAGTGCAAGTCAGACGATGAACTTCTAACTAAGACAAACGTTTTATCTCATGTACGGGTCGTGTCCAACTGGACCTGGACCCGAATAGTATTCAAATCCAAAAATTGGATCCATAAGCGGACTCGTCGAGTCCTCGGTCTGGTCGAATCCCTTGCCACCCTATGACTATGTGTTTTTTTTTTATTTTTTTACAATTATATACCTTATGACGATGAGTTTTTTTTTTTTTTGTCAGTGGTATTGCAAATGTTGTCAATATTGTGACAATATGAATACCTAACGCATCTAAAGACATATACATGATTGCCATTATATACCCTATGATTATAAGTATAGGTCGGGTTCGGTTGGATCCAAAATCAAACTCGAATAGTATTTTGGACCCATACCCAATCCCGAGGTCGGATCTACCCGTCAGGTCTCAGGTCTGGTCGGGTCCATTGCGACCTGTTACTTATTTTCTCGAAATCCCTTCCGCATTGTTATAGTCGGCTCGAAAATTTATTTATTATAATGATGGATAGAACCATTCATTATTTTCCATTATCCACAAAAAAAAAAAAACTTTTACTGCTTATAATGAACCAGTAGAACAAGACAACAAATGTAAGAAAAGTTTAAGCAAATGAATCCACTACACCTTCCATCCTTAAAGTAACAAACAACCCAACATTTGTAGGCCCTACTTTACTATATCTAAAAGTTGTTGGCAATATAAGCAACCAAATCAAATCACTTATGTTGAAGGCCAAACTCGATAACATCCTTATGCGCTTGCTCACATGTCACAGAGAGAGAGAGAGAGAGAGAGAGAGAGAGAGAGAGAGAGATAAACAGTTTAGAGAGAAACATGTAAGAGAGAGAGAAACAGGTTAGAGAGAGAGAAATTCTAATAGAACTTATCCAATGCCCCAACCTCACCAAAACCAAAAAAAAAACGCATTATGGTCCCTCTGGTAGGGACATTTATTTCTTCTTCATTATAAAACAGGGTATTATGGAAATGTAATTTGCTGAAATGTTAGGGGTAAAATTGAGATTATGCGAGGAAGCATCTAGATAAATAAAATGAGGCGTCACTCTCTCTAGTTCGAATCCTCGACCCACCAATTTTGTTCCACAAACGGAAACCATCGAAAAGGCCAAAGCACAGTGTCAGATCAAGTCCCAAATAGACGGTTGAGATTCACCAAGAGAAAACGATATAAAATCAGGACCGTTGACTCCTCAGTACTGGCTCAGCGGCACATTTTAAAGAAAAAAAAGAAGGAAAATAGAAGAGAGATGAACAACAAAAAAAGAAGAAGAGAGAGAAACAAAAAAATAGAAGAACAAAGCAAATATACCGTGATTTTATGTGAGTTTTGGATCAAACCCAACTTGGGGTTTGCAAATTTCTGTTTCGTTTATGATACTGTTGATTGATTTGGCCTTCACAGGATGCACCTTCTTCTTCCTTTCTCTCTCTAACTTCTCTCTCCTCTCCTGTGATTCTTCAGGCTCTTTCTCTCTCTTCTGGGATTCTCCTAGCTTCTCTCTCTTGTTCGAGACTATCCCATTTATGCTCTTCATCCTCCCTTTGCCGAGGTGGTGCTCGCAGAGAGCGTAGCCGACGAGCGTCTGCTGATTGCACCGCCACCCTCTACCATTCATCCGGCTGCACTGCGAGCCGCCGAGCTCGGTTTCGCTGTTCTCTTTCTTCTTTTTCTGTTTCTTCTTCGGCTTTGCCGTGTTATCACTGTTAACATTGGCCATTTCTATTCCCTCTTCCTTGATCTCCTCGCTTGTTTCTACAGTGGTTCTCTTTCTCTTCTTCAGTGGAAACGAGTAGTCCTCTTTCGACCACCTCCCATTTGTTTCTCTCTCTAAACAAAACCAGGGAATAATTGGTTTGGGAATGGAGGAAATTATATTGAATTCGTTGGGTTTTTGATGGGTTGAGCGTACCTGGCTTCGGAGGCAATGGAGGAGGAGGCCTTGCACCAGGGCTATAGCAAACACACACACAAAAGGGAAACGAAAGTTGAGCTTTGGGGCCTTAACATACAAGCACTTTCTCTCTCTACACAGATGTATATGCAGTGAGGCTTAAATAAAACCAGGGTTTTGCATGCAGGCTCCATAAATAGAATCGCTCTTTACTCTTACCGTCTTACTGTCACTGTAAAATGTAACATCTCTCTCTCTCTCTAAGATGGGTCTCACTGCTACTCTCTCTCTAAACTGGGTTCTCACTGCTCTCTTTCTCTCTCTAAACTGGTTTCTCACTGCTTTCCTCTCAAAAGTGGGTTCTCACGGCTCTCTCTCTCCAACTCCACATCTAATGATCGAGGCTGCGAGATGAACAGATAAAAAAGGCCACTAGCCATTACTATCACTGGTGCGTGATTTCCATGAATAATAATATTATCATTACCTGTTATTGGGTGCACCCGCTGGCTCCTCTCCCACACTCTCATCCCCTTTCATACCCACTTTCTCCTCCTGCACAAAATCAGGAAAACTCCTCAATCTTATTATCTCTCTCTCTCATCCATAGTATTTTCTCTAACACCCCAAGGCTTCTCTCTTTCTCTCTCTACAATCCATATTATCTCTCTCTAGCACCCCAATGCTCTCTCTCTCTCATCCATATTATCTCTCTCTCTCTCTCTCCTCTCTTTCCATTCATATTCTTTCTTTTACACCCCAGGTTTCTCTCTCTAACACCACAAGGCCTCTCTCTTTCTCTCTCTACAGTAAAAGGTTAAAATAATCTGGCCCCAGGAACCGTTGCACCTGGCCCTAAGAAAAAAAAGGGAGAAAGCGGCAGAACCACCACCGAGAAATTGTTTTTCCGGCCACTATAGTGTATGGATCGTGCAATAATAGCTCTGAAAATTCGCCTAAAAAAATGGGATTTTCATTAATAGTAAGTATATATCTCAGATCTGCAAGCGCTATGACATGCTACCAAGTTTGGAGTTCAAGTCTATAAAACCACTGCACCATGGATCTTTTGGGTCCTCATCATAAGTCAGATTTGCCTAGATAAATCGAAGAAAAAATAGAACAAAAAACCTAGAAAATCATATAAGATGAATGGGAAGATGGGCTTTCTTCCAGCTGCAAAAATATGATTTTCTGGTCAAAAAAATATAGTTACAGTAAGAGAATAAAGAGAAAAAGTGGGCACACCTGATTGCTGTGAAAGATAAAGGGACTCAAATTTCCGATATATTGAAGAGGAATCTGGTCCTTATTACTGTCACCATGATCAACCTTGTCTCGCTCTATAAAACCCTCATGACCATCGTGACTTGGAGCTTCTCCGTGGCTTATTTCTTCTGGTTTTAGAGAGAGAAAAGGGAGGAATAAAGGAGAGAGATAGGGGGGAGGGAGATGGGCTGATCTCTTCCGGATCCTCATCGATCGCCGGACGATTTGCAGAGAGGGAAGGGAAAGGAGAGAGAGAAGGATTTGGGGATGGAAGTGCAAAAACCCCCATAAATATGGTTGGGGCTCAAAGCCTTTTTATTTTATTTTTATTTTTTTTTCTCTTTTTAGGGGGTTTTTTATTTTCTATTTTAATTTGTCGTCTTCTCCTTTTCTCGCCTCGACGGCAGCCATACGCCAATGGCTCGCGGGCGCCTGTCAGTCTCACACGTGCGACAGGCAGCCGGTGCTACTGTACGGATAGTGTGAGTTAGTGGGGGGTGGGGGCAAAAATGGCACCGAGTGGATGGGCCATTGGCCCTGCCTTCTCATTAAATTACAAATAAGTCCTGCTTTATTTTGTTGCTACCCCACCCAACAAACGGGTTTATATACTGTGGTAGCGTTTGGATTTCCAATACTATGCTAGCACTAGGGATGGCGTCGCCCCTGGCCTTGCCCGGGCCAACCCCGGCCCGTCCCTACTCCCTACTGGATCTGCTTGAGCTCGTCCTGGTCTGGTAGGGCCTAAAAGGCCTTCGCTTTGGCCCTGTGAGCACCAGGTGTGAATGTAAAAAACAAAAAAGGATGAGAATTCATCAAACTAGCCATCACATACGCACGAGATTGTATACAACGAGACCTTTATCTTTAATACAAGGAGGTCGCAATTACTTACACCCCAAAAATTGATTGGATTGAAACAACTTTCCTATCGAACCCCTTTGTGTCTGTATGAATGCGGAATCTCCATAGCCAAATTTCCATTTTTGATTATGGAATCAGAGGGTGTCACTAGCATCGGTGAAGGGAAGGAAAACAAGTCAATCAGCTTCGACTCGCACCAATCTGGCTCCTTCTTTTAGGCAAATAACTTGACTTGAAGCTACGATATCAAACTCCAGCCACCCTTGCCTTTAAGAAATAATCCACTCCATGCCTGCATTCCAAACTGTCTTAGTGCCTTTCCTTTTCTTTCTAGGGGACCAACCCTATAAGCGTAGAAGCAAGTCTGTTTCCGAGATTAGTGGTGTATGACCATCGGTCTCCGATTAAAGGAAAATAGCTTAGAACTAGTTGTTCTTCGGCATAGCGCAGAAAAGGCCTCTGAGTGGTTTGCAAGGCCTTCAAGGTTTTTTTTTTTTTAGTGGGCTTTTCTGGCTTTCTTTGTATTGACACAAAGAGTTTAATGTTTATCGGACAATAGCCGAAGGTGCGATGTAGAGTGAAAGTCCAACCATTCGATGTAAATTTTGATAGCTTGGGTGTCACAAAGTTCAAGAAATTTATTTTGAATTTTGAGCTTAGTCAATAGACTAAATACACCTGCTCAATTTCACATCCAATGGTCAAGATTAATTGTGACCACCTTGTATCAAAAGTAAATAGTCTCATGATATATTTTTTTTTACTTAATATTTTATACATTTACCACTTTTCAGACTCATAATCATGTGCCTTCTCACGGTATTTAGAAGTTAAGAAAGAGTCATTAGTCCCTAGCCCAGCCCTCAAAGCCACATTTTGTGGCTCGCACCCTATTTTTTTTGGTCCGAGCGGATCCGGCTGGGCGGACCAACCGTTCCATTGCCACCTCTGTCTAACACCCCTCAACCGTCGAAAGTTAAAATTGAGGATTGTTGGGGAGTTAATTCGAGTTACACTGACTGCAGGTCCATGAGATTTGCATGGAATGGATGGGGAGGGTTGTTTCTCCACACACTGCATTAATAGAGGAAAAGTTTTATGTGAGTCCATCTTTAAGATGGATGTTGTAAAAGGTGCATCGGAGACCCACGGTGTAAAAAAAGTTCCATACAAAGGTACAGTTTGATTTTTAAAAATTTTATTGTATTTTTCATATTCATGATCATCTTGACCTGGGTAATGAATACCTTGGATAAAAAATCCATCTCAAAAATAAATTTTAGAGAGTGGATGCGTCTGTACATATGAGTTGGGTGATTCATAAAAACCCCATCCTTAACAAAAATGGATCAATTTTAGCTCCTAAAGAGTATTGCTCAATTGTTGTTATTGACATTAAGAGTAGTTGTACAATATGATATTGTCGAGAGCACTCTACATTCCAGTCTCGTATCTTTCGTTTGTACATTTTTTCCACGATAAGTTCGGACACAGCTCAAAGCCCTTCTTTGGAAGAAAAATGTGAAAGACGTAAGCCAAAATTGTAATTTTTATTGAGATAATAGATTTCTATTTGCCACGGCCGTAGATGTAGTACTACAGGGTGAATCACGTAAATCTTGTGTTATTGTGATGTGATTATGGTTATTAATTTATTTCTTGCACTCAATTTATAGTTGTATTCATCCACTTCGTATTTAACCAATCATGTACACGATCTTGGTTAAGATCTCGGTATTTAAGATCCCAATTTTGTAAACGAGGGTTCCTAAGAACCCTGCAAGATGTATGATCTATGATGATAATAAGATGGCAAGGGATCATAAATAAGTTATTTGAAACACAAATTGCACAATAATAATTTTCCTATAAGAGATTATTTGGAGGAGATAATGGCCTCTTTTGGCATAAAAAATGGTAATATAAACGGGAACTTCAATAGTTTATATTTATCTTATTTATTTAGGGTTTTGTTGGGCTACACCACTTGTGGTATAGACTCTTAAAGTCCTCAACATTTTTAGACATTTATATACCTTTATACTGTTTGGTTATATACCTCAATAGTACAGTAACTTTTTGTTTATGGATATTTTAAATCATTAGTCAAGGGTAAAATAGAAAATCCTAATAAAAATAAAAGCATTTATTTATAATAGTGGACAATGACATCACTAATATGGTGTATGACATCACCCACAAGATGAATTAATTATTTTTAACTACTAATATAATGCTATTATTTTCTTATAAAAATATCCATTCTGCCTTTCTAAATGACCAAAAATAGCCCTACTTGAAAAATTTTGTATTACAATTCAAAGGCATTTTAATGTCAAAAAATGTTGATCACTTTAAGAATCTACACCACCAAGTGGTGTAGCCTAATAAAACCCTTTATTTATAGAGGTATCTTTATTCATCAGGACCATATAGCTAATGTTGCGTCCTACTATGGTTGATTGCATTTATTCCTTTTTGGGTGAGGTTGGTAAAATCCGATGATAGGACTTTGAGGTGCATAACGATCCATCACTATTGGCGTTGGAGCATTTTCCAACTAATTGGGGTCGGTTCGGTGCATAATGATCCAATGGGCTAAAATTGGCTAGCAAGAAATTGAAGGATATCAAATTGCGAAAAATATGGACCAATCCGGTGTCTAGTAAAAAAAAAAAAAGCCATTGCCTTTCAATTGGGGCACTTGTCATTTGAGTTGGATAGCTGATTCCTGAGTTTGTTGTTCAGTTCCGTCTCTCAGGAATCACCTGTAGAATAAAAAGAGAAATTTTTTTCATAAAATATAAAAAGATTGCTTTGAGTTTTGGGAATGCCCGTCCCAACAATGATCCCGGTGCTTCACTACAATGCACAAACCCATTATAAACAACCTGAGGTCTTTTTTAGGTTTATAGATATTTGAAGCCAAATGCCTTCTATTCTAATTTTAACTCGAGTGATTCTAAGTCAGTTCATTGATTTTTAAATGATGAGCCGGTCCAATCGAGCGCCCTATAGTAGTATGGCATCGGTGCATGTGTATTTGCATAGACTCAACAACACAAGACATAGTGGGTAAGGGATTCTGGCAACACAATGCCCATTGTGAAAGCATCCTTTCTTACTTTCCATGACATTGGGAGTTATGTTTTTACAATTACGAAGCATTATCAAAATCCTTTGATTTCTATAATCCTTGATAGTCATTTCGAGAAGACATAAAGAAGATCTTGACAAACATTTAACATGTTTACGTGTCTACTTCTTTGATAACCTTTGTGCTTTGGAATAAAAAGCAAAGAGAGGGAATTTATCCACACCCCAAACCTTTTTTCTTATCTCCCCATCTCCATGTCAAATAATAAAGGTTGTGCTTTGTATAAGGCCGAGGCCCTAAACAATCCAAGAAAGGTGCACCTTCAAATAGTATCGAAAGATATTGTTTCAGTCTTGAAAATATTTGTAATGACAAGAAAATTCATTTTCACCTCTAATTATAAAATTTAAAGCTTAAAAAATAGTAGAGCTCTAGTAGATCTATGAACATTTGAAATTTTTGCAAATTGACAGTCTAGAAAATGCATTATAAGATGCTCTATTTCTAAGACTTTAAATCTATTTTTTTTTTTATATCCATACATCTTGAGGTCAAGATGATCGATTTGAAGATTTTTTTGGCATCAAAACAACATTTTTCAGTGAATTTTTGAGATGCACCTTAAAATGATTGTTTAGAGCCTCACTCTCATATAAACTTTTTCCAATAACAATTTAAAAGATAAAGGAAAACCATATCGCCAAACTAACATTTATTTAGGTTTAAAATTTTTATTTAGGAGTACTCAATAAGTTTCCAACATGTTTTTGGGCAAAACAAAGAATGGTTGGGTAATAAAGTTTAAAATGGTAATTTACCTAAAAGGGCTACCATTGGCTCTTTCCCCTAAGTACACCCTCCCTTGAATGGCTCATAAATGGGAATTGTTCCTTCTTAAAAATCCTTTGATATTATTGTATTTGTGAAACAAAGTTAGACAGCTTACCTACCAAAAAGAAGCATAGTTAGAGAAAGAATCCCTAAATAAAAATAAGAAAACAAAAAAACAATGATGAAATGGTTACAAGGATGATGGGATACCATCCATAAAGTACTATAAATCATCATTCTTTTAAAGTTGCCACTATTTTTTTATATCTTTAAAAGTCATGTTTTTCTCTTGTACTTTTGCAGGACTTTTACCTCCTCAATTTGCTTCTCCATTCTCATGTATTTCCTTCCTTTTGTTTCGTTTTAAGAAATGACTCCAACACCATCAATATGGATGCCTTCTTTCCCATCTAAACCACTTTTATTTATTTATTTTAAACTAACTATTACATTTATTTCCTCTAAGTAACAAATCCAAATTTCAAATTATTTGGTTTTGTAGAAAAAATAAAATTCAAATACGAAATGAGATTGACCCACTAGCTCATATCAACATACGAGCCCAACAACCCTGATTAAATTTGGATCGATCTGACGGTCATGACCTCATTTCGTATTTGAGTTTGAATTTTATTTTTACGAATCTAAATCACTTGAAATTTTAGACTTGTATTTCTAAAAAATAGAAAAATCTAATAAAATATAAAAAAATAATTTTCAATAAATAAATAGACCAAATTCCCCTGAAAAGTTTTGGAGGTATTTTGGTTAATTTAAATTTTACAAATTATTTTTTAAATATTTTTATTAAATGCGCCTTGATGAGAAGAATAAACACTTAAAATTTTAAGTGATTTGGACAATTAAATACGAAATGAGGTGGTAACCGTCGAATCGATCCAAATTCAATCTAGATCATAGGACTCATATGTTGATAGGAGCTAGTAGGCTAATCTTAACATTTTCATATATATATATATATATATATATATATATATATATATAT
>NW_006499705.1:2425216-2439346 GCF_000471905.2 Amborella trichopoda | reverse complement strand
AACCATATTATTCACATATCGAGTCCCAACAGCAACAGTGTAGGGATGAGCACGAAATACTGTAAATTAAATGCTGAATGGCGGTTCATGCAGGGAAAAAACATATCAATATTCGCATATTCATTCAAAAACATGAAAATTCTTAATGGAGTACCCTCATTTTTTATTGAATTCCTAAAAAACAATATTTATAATGAATATTAATAATTTTTTCGAATTTTTTTTAAGCTTTATTCTGACCGATTCACCCAATTTCCGATCCGGATCGCCGATTTGCCGATCCGGATCGGTTTTTTGGAAGCCCGATCCGGATCACCGATCCGTTTTTTAAACCATTGGTTGAAGGTAACAAGCGAGGAAATTGTCTATTACATATAACAAGATAGGAAAATACACATTATACCATTGTATTACTATTATATATACAATGAAAGAACCACCAAAAGAAATCAATATGGGGCCCAATTATCTTACCAAAAGTTCCTTTTTTTTCTAGATTCTTTAACTATCCATTTTTTGGATGGACAGTATTTTGGAACTCAAAATCCAAATTTTATATTTTAAAAATACTTATATGCTGATTAAGTAGATTTTGGAATTTGAGATTAAAATATATATATATCCGAAGTAGCTTTTTTGCCAGAGAGAGTAACCATACATTGTGCTTTGGTGGGTGCACTGACTCATATATAAAACTCTCTCCATTTCAATAAGGGTGAGGTTTGTATAGAGCAGAGGCCCCAAACAATCAAAATAAAGTGCACTTTCAAATAGTGTCTAGAAACATCATCTGCCATTGAGATCACGGAGGAACATCCTCTGCCATTCCTGCGAAAAAGAGCGCAAAGATGGGATGACAATGGAGAAGGGGGGAGAGAGTGGTATTCAAGAAGAGCAAAGTAGTGAGAAGAGAGCAATTCATTCCAAAATTTGCAGGTTGTTTTAAATCTCAATATAGATTGTATGGGCAACTTAGAGAGGATGTGTATGAGTAAATCAGGAGACTCTCAAACAGAACCCATGGAAGAGAGGGAGAGAGCTTGGTGGGGAGATTGAAAAAGAGATAACGGAAAAGGAGGCTAAAACAGTTGCTATGAAAGAAAGGTAAAAGGAAAGATCAGATGAAGAGTATTTAAGGAGATGTATGTTCCCTTTATTTACCATGTAATTATTTGAACTCAAAATCTAAATTTTTTTCTTTTTTGAAACTAATCATCTGGTTTATAATTATATAGATCCCTAGACTTCAAATAAAAAATAAAAAAATCATTAGTGGTTTGCCCGAGGGAGTAAATGCATAGCATGCTCCCAATAAAATTCAGTTTCATTTGAGAGAGAGCGAAAGAGAGAGAGAGAGGAATTCGATTGCCACGAAAATTAGTTATACGGGAAATTCGAACGCGAAAGAAGCAAAAAAAAGTAGGTAAGATGGTCAGATTCAAATTGAGAAAAGAGATGGATAAATCTAAACCAAGAAATTCAATCTTGTCAAGTGTTGGGACGTTACCTTGAATCCCAATAATTAAGGGATTAGTTCTTGTTATTTTTGGGTCTCTTATTTTTTTGGATATTTCATAATAGCTTAGGATCAACATTAACTAATGTCCCATTATTGAGGAGTTATGGATAAAGTTCTATTAGATTAGGACAGTAACATGAGTCCATGTTTGAAAAGATGGAGTTAGTAATCCAAAAAGTACGGGAAAGTAAGAGGTTTAAGTAGGTGTTTTATGGGGACACTTTTCTATATTTGGGTTGCTTGTGTGAGAGAGAAACATAGTTGAAAAAAAAAATCAAGAAGCAAAAGAAGAAAAGGGAAATTTTAGGTTGTGGAGAGAAGAGGCTACGTGAGAGATTGAATTTTGTCGCTGGTTCTCTCAAATAATAGTTATTTTTGAAAAAAAAAAATTATTGATTAGTAAAAAATTGTCTATGAGTTTCACCCGTAAATGTAGTCACATCTGTAATGTATATTATAAAAATCTTGGTATTTTTATTTCTTTCTCGCTCTATTTTTTTTTTGCTTGTTTGTGGTCGATTGTATTTTTCTCACTCTTTGTTTATAAAAAATTAACCTATCAGGTTTTAGAGCTTTTGAGCACAAAAATTTAGTACTCCCCCATGCTTTAAATTTAACGGGAGTCGGGTGCCAACTCAAGCACTTGTTGATCAGAATTCCCTCGCCTATTCCCGAATTGCTGGCCAATTCCCGGTGAGTTGGCCCAAATAAAGAAATGGAAAAGAATACAATCATGAAAAAAAACAAAAAGAAAAAAAAAATCACTTGGGATTGAGGGTTTGGTTTTTCTGAAATGTTAACTAACTTACATTAAACAAAACACAATAACAATATATTACCAAAAAGAAGATTGGTGACTATCAATAATTGTTGGTTAGCACCATTTTTAGCAAGATCATCAGCATCTGAATTGACCTCCCTAACGAGACGAACAAGGGAGATATTATAAATCTAAATGAAAGAGAAAATTTCTCTAACTAAAAGAATCAGCTTCCAATGGGGTGTAGCTTCACCAGAGCACCAAAAGATAGTATTTTTGGAATCACCCTCAACAAGTTGTATTTGAGCATATGGGGAAAAGGATACTTTCAGCCCCAGTCTTAAGTAAAACGTTGAGTCGAGATGGTAACTGACGGTTCTATATTGTAAAACGGCGATCTGGACCATTGATTCACTGTTTCAAACCAGTTTTTGGCTGGTTCAATGTTTTTTGTGGCGGTTCACTATGTTTTCTGTACAGTAAAAAGGCGATCTTGACCACTGATTCACCAATTTTTTGGGGTTCCCAATCCTATCTATTTTCTAAAGGGTGCAGTTGGCATACTGATGCATCCGTAGCTGTAGAGGTAAAGTGTACCTTCAAATTTTATCATGGTATATAATTTTGATGTAAAATATTCTTAGGATTATCTCAAAATATATTTTTATATCTAATTATAAAATTTTAAATTTCAAAAATGGTTAAACCAAGTAGATCTATAAACATATGAAAATTTTGAAAAATGGACGATGCAGATAGTATGTTGTAAAATGCACTATTTCTGAAACTAGAAATATTTTTATTTTTCATGGTCATACATCTTGATGTCGAGATGATCAATCAAAGGGTTTTTCAACATTAAAACTACCTTTTCCGATGGATTTTTGAGGTGCATCCGTAGTTCTATATTATAAGGTTGCATCCTTATATAAACTTTTTCCTTTTCTAAATCACTAGTTGTTACAATACCACAAGGGCCTGAATGAGGGAGAAGAATATTTCCATTGTGGTCTCCAAGTAACCCCCACTCCTCTTTTACCTAGATTACCCAATGAGCTACCATCTTTATTTTTGATAAATTGTAACATTTAATTCCATACTTTCAAGTACTACGTCACAGTCAACTTGATAAGCTCAGGACTAAAACCAAACTTGGAACAATGAAAACAAGATATAAGAAAAGACATATCAAAAAATCAAAATGCAAAAAAAAACACACAAACAAGAAACCAATAGAAGCAGACAATTCAAAAGCAAAACACAACCTAATTACAGTCAAGAAACAATAAGTTCCACAACAGCAACTCCATCTTTAGCCAATCGATCAGCCTCCATATTTCCTTCTCTATAAACATGAATAAAAGATACTTTCATATCACTACATATTGATCCTGCTTCATTAATTAACTCCTATAAAATCTATGGATAATCTTTCTCTTTCTTCATCCAGTGTATAACATTTAGTGAATCACCTTCTACCATCAAAAGTATGTTAAACTCTTTGGCTAATTTTAGTCCTTGACGCAAAGCTCTCATCTTTGCTTCATGTGCAATTCGTCTTCCCAAAATCCCGAAAATTTCAAAAGCATATCACCCCCACAATCTCTAATTATCGCACATATACCAGCTGGACCTGGAATTCCAGCTGAGATTCCATTAAAATTTAATTTGATTCATCCCATATCAGGTGCTTTCCATATTCCAACTCTAATTATCTTTATTGACTTTTCTTTGAGTAACTCATGAATGTTGTACATAATGTCAATTCAACTAACACCCCACCATTCAACTCTTAATGCCAGCCATTCTGCTACTGATACCCTAATAATATCTCCACCGGTTTTGGTCAAATTCTCAAATACTTTTCTCTTTCTCTCTTTCCAGATTTCCCAAACCACCATTCCTTTAATTACTTTCCATATAGCCTTTCCCTTTTTCCTTATTCATTCAATCTTCCAATGCTGGAATGTTCATCTATTTGTCCAGCCAAGTTAAAACTCATTTCCAGATAGTTTTAGCATACCTACAATTTAAGATCAAATGATATACATATTCCTCATCACATTTCACATTATACAAATATTAGGCATGATTTTACCTCTTTTTCTTAGCATATCCACAGCTTGAATATTGTTCAAATGAACCACCCACATAAAGATCCTCATTTTTGGGGGGAATAGGTCATTTCAGCGCAATAATCATCCTTCCATCGATTTAAAGTATTACATAACTGGATTTAACCGAAAATTTCCCACTTTTGCTTGGCTCCCATACCACTCTGCCTTCAATACTAGGGCTATAAAAGAATTGTTGTAAAATACTTATACATTGTACATATTCATCTGAAATTGCTTACTATTTTGTAATTGCATCTAATATTCCTGCTAGCATTGAAGCCTATACCCTCCACCATCTCATTTACCATCTTGCTATTTGATGTTACCTTTGCAAACAAATTTGGAAACTGTGCTTTCAAAGGCATATTACCTATCCAATTTTGTTACCAAAATCTCACTCTGTCTCCCTTCCCTACCAACTTTTTTGAATTACTTTGATAAAAATTTCTATAGGATACCGTACCTTTCCACATAATTGATTTACCTTTCTTATTTGATCCTTTTGCCACCAAAACCTTTCAAAAGGCCCATCTCAACCACTTAATTCTTCATTACGCTGTAAATCTCAGCCTTAATAGTGAAAAGAAGTGGGGAAAGAGGATCCCCTTGTCGGATCCCCTTAAAAAGGCCCTTATATTTCCATTGATAAGAACGGAAAAATGAGTGGATTCAAGACAACCCTTTATCCACAAAAGCCATTTTTTTCCAAAACCCATTGCTTTCATGGTTTGTAAAGTATTTTCTATTTTACCATGTCATAAGTCTTTTCAAGATCAATCTTACAAATAATTCCTACCCCTCTTTCAACAATCCTTGAACTAATGATTTCTTGAGCACAAAGGATATTATCCATGATTTGCTTACCTTTTATGAAAGCTGACTGAGGCCCTTTTACCACCATAGGTAACACTCTTTTTAATCTACAAACAAGACATTTCACAAGAATCTTGTATAGACTAGTTAAAGGACTAATTGGTCGGATGTCCCCCAAACTTTCTAGGACACCCTTTTTGGGTATTAAAGCAATAAATATAGAATTAAAGCTGCATTCACAATCCCTCTCTGATGGAATTCGTTCATCATATTTATGATTTCATATTTTACATTTTCCAGAGAGAACCCATCTGGACCTGAGGACCCAATGAGCTACCATCAAAGTTTAATTTAACCATCCCTTTGAGAGTAGCTCTTCATACTGCCCCTCTTACCACTTTTGGCACCCTGCATGACGTTGCAGCATCAACTTACAGAAGGATTCGATCCTTTGTAATAAACTTGCAATCCTTGTGGATTGTGATCCAATTTGCAGCTGGGGCAAGGATGTTAGATCTGATACAAAGGTAGTCTAAAGCTTTCCCTTCAAAAGTTCTACGATTTCTCTCGACATCACAGCTTGAGACTAGGAAACCGCTGATCCTTGCCATGAAAAGTAAAGTTTATAACAATCGAAGCAACTCCCCAAAGGACTAAAAGCCTGCAACTCATAGAGGCTCTATGGACTCCACTTGGATCCCATTTTAGCACTTCCTTTTTGAAAGAAGGACACATGTGATCTAGCCAGAGTATTTAATAATTTTTTCTTTCTTTTTCAATTCTTTTCTTTCCTTCACGGTCTAAATCACTCACAATAAGTCATTTTATAATATAAAAAATTTAATTAAAATAAAATAAAATAATACAATAGGATCTCAAGAACTTGAAGCCATTCAAAACCACATTTTTCATTAACAAAGAAAATACGCAACTTATGCTTGAAAATAAAAGATATAATAAATAAATATGAAAGAAATAAAAGATAGTGTTAGAGATTACCTTAACCGATCTTAATACACCCCACACCGAATTTTTCCTTCCAATAGTATTTGGGACTTTTGATCTGTCTCTTGATTCCTCCTGCTTATAGCAAAACCCAAACAACACACATAGATCCCAATCTAGAATCACCCACCTAAAGCCTCAATGCTTAGGCCTAATTCAAGCTCATTGGCTTGATCCTTAAGAGATAGAAATCAAGAAAAGAGGGAGAAAACTACTAGCTTGGGATGATCCCTTTGCTACCCACAAAATTATATAGCCAAAACCTAGTTTGATTTAGAACCAATGAGAGAAATTCAAGCTTAACCTAGTCTACCTTGGATATGCCCCCCTTACGATAGTTTGTGTGTGAGAGAGAGAGGTAGGCTAAGGTGGCGCATGGCCCCTTAAGTATCTTAGAGAGAGAGAGAGTAACCTATTTGGAGTGTGCCCCTTAGTGATATTAAAGAGAGAGAGATTATATTTTAGAGAGAGAAGATAAAGTAAGTAAGAGGTGTAGAGACAAGGGAGGAGAATGATCCATTTTATAGATTTTTCATGCATTAGGGTTTGCCATAAAATCGTAGTAGCAAATCTTTACCGTCGATCTAAAGAGACTTGTGGGGTGAGAGATGTGAGCCATCCGTTCCCTAGATCCACTTCAAGATGCTAAAGAATGTGCTAGAATTTTATCCTTACCTTCTTAAACTATTCTCATCAAATAAGTTAAATAAGGAAATTATCTCTTGACTTTCTCTATTATTAACTATTCATTCATTATTTTTCAAATCAAATCTTCTTGATTAATAAGATATTCTAAAATTCAGTATTATCATTCCTTAATGCAAGTAGGTCTCTCTCCAAAAATAGAAAGTCAACTAACATGAGATGTCTCTCACAATATTTGGCAAGAAAAGACAATCCCTTATGGGTGGGGCATGCCCAACCTTTGGTGGCCAGTCATGGGTCCCACCCACTTGTCCCATGTGATTTAAATAGGCATCCAATAATTATGCAGGGTCCCATATATTTTAAAAATAATAAAAATTGATTTTTAGATTTTTCAATCTCTTAGTTTATTTAAAACTTTGTAAATAAATTTCTCTTGATTTATAAATCAAAATGACAAAATTAAAATATCAGAAGATTAATAAAAATTCAAATAAACATTCTAAAAATTAAATAACATAAAATTAATTAAATTAAATTAATTTTGATGGAAATCGAATCCAAATAAGTCTAGGATTTAATCAACTCATAAGAGCACTCTACCTTCAATTATGGACAACAATCTACACTAGCTTTCTCAAACTGACCCAGCAGTTCCCATGACTTACAATTCAATACAGGGACTCATGATTGGACCACCAAAGTTAATCAATGGGCTAAGGGATGTAATCTTAGTCGGTAGATTTCAGGTTCTCTCGTAGAGACAAACCATGATCTGTCAAACCATGATACAATCATGACTCTATGGTGTATATAGGTAATCTCTCGCACATGTACACACTTCACCCTCAATGGTGGATTACTATCTCAGTATGACTATCTACGTACATCTTTGTTGACTATTCATCACACACAAATGTCGCACAGTCCCTCAGCTCTTATCCGGGAAAAGTTAAACCCTCATCGGTTTTATCTCTATGCCCAGGTACTTTGGGTTTTCCAACTCAGCTGGCCTAGCATGTCAACCCAAGTCTTAGTATCGGTAAAATTGCATTTGCCTAGTATGATCCACAAGAAGACCACACTCCCACTGAGTTCATGTTTCACTATATACAATATTCATACAAGCTCTCATGAGGCCTTTAAAGGCCACATAAACCCAACAATCTCACCTCTCCCCATAAATTAGAACTAATTTTATTCGGACTCAACCAAGTCCACGGCCTCGCCCTATGGCCGAAATGAATTGGGCTACCCAATTCGCCAAGCCCCAAAAACATGTAAAAAATTATAAATATTAAAAAATAAAAATATTAAAAATATATGTTTTTAGATGATTTTGACCATTTTTAAAATGGTTGGGAACCTTTTCTTATTTTTTCCATTTTTATTTTTTGAAATATCTCTATTATAAATCAAATTTTTCAGTAATTCACCTTTTATATTTTTTCTCTTCGATAGTCTTTTAATGATTTTCATTACTTCTTTTTTTTTTTTTCTTTTTTTGATTGTTTTAACAATTATTAACCTTTTTTTATTACTACCTTTTTAATTCCAAGTTTTGAGATGCGATTGAATCTCAAGATAGATGGTACGAGGATGTGCAAAAGTATTGACCCAAAGTTGGAGAGAGAAGGGTCGTTTCCCCTTGGTTGATGCTTCGTACAAACACAACCTAGGATAGAGAAAAGGTAAAACCTCTACTCCATGACCCAAAAAGTAGAGAGAGAATAGAAGGAATTACAGATAAGATAGAAAAATATTGGGGAGAAAGAGAGCTGGAACCCATGTTGTAATCTTTACATCGCTTCGGCCGAAGAGCTGTAATCTTCACATCGCTTCGGCCAAAGAGCTAGACCTAAACTGAAACTGAAACAGAAACAATGTAAAGAAATATCTATATAAAATACTTTTTACTTTATTCTTTTTTGTTTTTTGAAATTTATCTTTAACTTTTTTATTATTATTTATACATATATTTATATATAAATATCCAATTTATTTATATTAAATTATATAAAAAAAGAAGTTCGAAATCTTCCTCCAATCGGCTTTTTCTCCTCAACCCGAAGAAGACTCCGAAACGAATTTGACAATATTGGATGGATCAATAGAGGAAATGAGAAAAGGTCAAGACTATATAGGTATGGCTTGAGAGAGAGGTGGAAGAATAGAGGAAATGAAGAAACGATGAGACATAGGCCTAGTTACCTAACCAAAATATTAAGTAGGTAGGTATGTTTCCTTTACATAGGTCATGGAGAGTTTATTTTACACGAGTCATGTTGTAATGAAAAGAAAAAGTTTATATAGAGCCAGGCTCTAAACTCCCACCACAAAAATTTTACTAGAAGAGGTTGTTTCAATACTCAAATATCTTCAAATTGATCATCTCGACATCCAGAAGCATGGACATGAGAAAAAAAGAGATTTCAAGTTTTGAAAATAGTGCATCTTGTAACGTTCATGGACCGTCAATTTTCAAGATTTTTAAGTTTTCATATATCTGCTCGATCAACACTATTTTTTAAGCTTTAAATTTTATAATTAAAAATAAAAATATATTTTAAAGCTATCACAAATATTTTTAGTATTGCGGCGCATGTCTTCACGTGTGCTGCCAATACTGGTGCGAAGAGTTTATAGATGGTTTTGCCATTATCAATCCAGTTATGCACCGATACATCATGGCCCCCAGCTCCATTCTTTGTGCATTTGGATTTTATTTCGATCCAGCAGGAAGTTCAGGATCCTAGCCTTCCTATCTGGACGAGAGAGCCTCAACACACATCAAATAAGATTTCAAGTAGTATTTGATTCATTGATCGGGCATTGGGAAAAGCATATATGGACATCGAAAATCGCAATTTGGACGGCAGAGTGGAAGAATATGACGACTGTCGGTCGAAGCTGCTACTGCTTAACCCGAGATGTGAGGCATCTTATTGCCTTCAACATAGATAGGGAGAGAGAGAGGGAATCCGGTCATCATTCATACTCCGATTCGCCCGAGGGTGACGATGATGCTTCACAGGAGCCTCAATGCAAATGCAAAATCCTGGAGTGGGACGATCGGTCTCGCTTGCATGGACACGAACGCACAGGTCTGGGTTCTGGAGAAGAGAAGAAGTGGGAGCAGGTGCTGAACATTCAAATAGGAGCAGTACAGCACCATCACTTGAGGTCTCAAGGTCCAATCCTTTTGCTAGGGAACATATTTACCATGGATTTATAGGATAAATTCTTAAGATATGATATGAAAATCAAAAAATTTGTGGTGTTAAGGAAAAGTGAAGGCATCAAGGAGAGCAACTTCACAGCTTACAAGCCTTCTTTCTTCTAATGGGATTATGGGTGAAGTTCAAACTAAAAGAGAGAGAAAACAGTGGCAGCTTGAGGGATGCTGATCAGGTGAATAATTTTGTGATATTCGTTTTCTTTTGGCCTTTTTTTATTATTGCTTTAATTGCTACTGTTTTTTTGGATCCTCTTGGGGTTCACATTATGTGGCTAGACCCTTTTCCAACAACCAAGTTTCTAAGGTTCAAAAAATATATGAAAGTTTATGTCCAATGTTTTCCATGTTAATTGTGAATTCGTTTTTCTTACTGTTTTGCATGGTAATTTAGAAAATATAAGATTCTCCCACAGGTCAAAAGACTATCTAGGAGTATCTTTAGGGTGCAATTTCCTCTAGCTCAAAAAATAAAAAATACAATGAAAACATCCTATTTTGTTGTTGGAATTTAAAAATAGTCCCTTATATTTTATAGAGTAATATAGCCTATATATTATTACGCGAAGATAAGGCTTAGATACATATGGCAAGAATAAGAAAGAATCTTATGCCAAAGGAGAATTTAGGGCATTTGAAAGCCGAGGTTAAGAGAGGGATGAATAAGAAAGAACCCTATGCCAAGGTTAAGAGGTGAATATATGTTGTAAACAGAAAAAAAAAAAAAAAAAGATTCGAGTGGATACATGTCACAAAAATAAAAAGAGAGCTATCCACTATCTAGGGACATAAATAAAAAGGGAGAACAAAAGGAGAGAGAGATTAAAATTCAAGAGGGACATATAGGTGTGTGGAGATAAGATAGAGAATATCTCTTTCTTGCTCATGATAGACCCATTGATTTCCATGGTAATCCTAAAAAACCATCTTTTTAGCAAGGGTTAAAAAAGGTGCTTATGTCCCTATCTTTAAAAACCTATCATGCCTCCGGAAGAGTTGAAAAGGTGCGTGTTCCCTTCTTAAAACCTACCCCTTGCGTGTCCGTGTACGTGTCCGTGTCCGTGTCCCTTAGCAATAATAGTTTTTAATCTCCCTCGCTTTCTCTCTCTTTGCTCATCCTCTCTCTACTATCACTCATTTTCTCCCTACATTCAAATTTTTATGCTTTAAAAGATGGAAAAAGTTTAAACAAGTGCAAGGTTCTACATAATCAAATTAGGGCGCACCTCAATATGTAATGGTTTTATATTATCAATAGCTAATTTTCTAAATAATTTAACTTACTGAATATATGAATTATATTGGTTTCACAACACCTCACTATATAAATTTTCCTTCAACTTAATTTTATTTTTTATATCATAAAGTCTAATGATCATTATGTTATAGTTATTTTTCTTTTTCTTTTTAATATTTATTAATTAAAATTTGTATTTTTTATTTATCCATTAAATGTTTAATGCTCTCGTCTCACATGCAAAGCACGTGCTTTTTTTTTTACTAGTGTTATGCTTAAGTCCCATTTTACCTGGATTAAGCTCAAACATAAAATTAAATGGGACTACTTTTAAGTTATGATAATAAAATGGGAGTTCTTTCATGATGGTTCATAAAATAACATCTCGAATTGACTGAGACTATCCAATTTTTGGATTGTAAGATTTGAGTAATTAAAAACCCAAGGGAGTAAGTGTACAGTGTGCTCCGGCACAAGCACACAATACATGCTCCATGGATAATTTGGACTGAGTGTGCACCCGTACAACCACTTCCTTTTATTTTGTGGCATTTGGCCAAACCCCAAGTTCTCTTCTTCGCATTAGACAGGATAAATAAAGACTTCCGAGAGATTTAATTAAACTCTTATTAAAATCGAAGAATCATAATTACACATGAATGAGTGGTGTTTACGAATGTGTACACCACAAAAGCCATGTCTCACGTGGGAGATACATGGAGAAGAATACATGATAAACTTGATTTTTACCTTTTATACAATCAGGTTACAATTATTTATAACCATTCAATATAAAATCTGATAGCTAGAGTGTATCATAAAGTTCGAAAAAAAAAAATTTTGAACTTTGAGCTTGATCAATGAAATAAATATTGCCATCCAATTTCACATCTAATGGTCAAGATTAATTGTGATCACCTTGTACCAAAGGTAAATAATCTCATTGTATACTTTCTTTTTTAAAAAAAAAATGTGACCGCCATTATTATGGGTACAATTTGTGAGAGGTGTCAATTTTAAACAATCAAATTAAAGTGCAACTCTAAACGCATTTTTGTTGCTGGAATCCGTACAATAGTTTGAAAATCTATTTTAACGCCATCTTATGAAGTTTAAAATTTAAAAAGTAGTGTAGTTCATGTAGATCTATAAATACTTAAAAATGTTGTAAATAGATGATCCAAATAACATACTATAAGATGAACTATTTTTGGATTTGAAATTCTTTGCTTTTGTTTTTCATGCTTCATTTATCTTGAGGTTAAGATAATCAATTTGGAAAGTTTTTCAACATCCAAACAACTTTTCTCTGTGGGATTTTGAGGTACACCTTATATTTATAATATAAAGTTCACACTTTATAAAAACTTTTTTCTTATATTGTATCATTAGTACGATAAGTTATGGTCATGGTAATTCAATGGTCACAAGGGTCACCATCCAACCAACAGCTTGGACGGTGATGGAAAGTTAAATCACTGTTCAGTGATGGAACAGCCATGAGTCTAATGAACATATCGTTAGCATGACCATACGGATCACTCTTTACCTTCCCTCTGATACATCGGTAGGGTGTCCGCATGGTGATAGTTTAGACATTCAGCTTGCAAAAAGACCATCGAAGCCCGATTGCATTCTCTATCTTACACACCATTTGCATAGGTTTCCTGGTCCAGAAACCCAAATTTAGGGTTGCTCTTTCAAAATCGATTGTTTTCTTCAAATTTAGAGCATCGCCTGCATCGGATAGGAATCAATGGGCTTGCCTTCAAGCTTTGGCCCCAAAATAATTTGCTGCAAATCACCCATTCTCTTCCACTAATTGGGTAACCGATTGAAATCGAGAATCACTGATTTTTGAAAAATTATGCAGTGGTCTCAAGTAACCAAGGGAAAAACACTGCACACCCATCTCTGTAACTGCAATTCCAAATAAACATTCAGCTCCATAGAAAACCCATGGATCCCTTCCAATGTAAATGAGAAAGACGAGTAACTCCTGCCTACATTATTCATTGATCAAATTCTAATATTTTATTTATTTAATTTAATGACCACATCACCCCATACAATTTCCCTCCTGATGTTTCCTCCCCCTTCTTTTCTTTTTCCACCTGGGCTCTCATTCTTCTCAATTATCCCTTGATTTTGATTAACAATCTCTCGAACAAAGCCCCGTTACGATTATTTTTCAGTGATGCACACGGTCTATATAGTTTTTTTTTTTTTTTTAAGCTTTTCTTAGCCTCTTTGACGAAATCAAAAGATAAAAAATTTGCAACGTTCTAAGGATCGAGATCCAAAATTTTAAAAAATGAGATAGGTAGAAGATCCCTTGGGATCTTAGGATCGAGCTTCCAAAACTGATTGCCTACCAAAGCAGATTGTGTGTGGAGCGTACTTAATCCGGCAGAGAACCAAGTAGGACTTGAGCAGAAGCGCATAAATCCAGTGTAGGAAAAATCAAACTGGAACAGTTAACCAGCCAAGGGGGAGAACACGGATACTCAGTACCAACCGGTAAACCAGTTGGTTCAATCGCCTAACCAGAAAAGTCCAGAGCGATAAAAAAAAATGTTAAAAAAACTGAAACAAACGCAAAAAAAAAAAAAAAATCTAATAAAATATAAAAAGTATATTTAAAACATAGTTAACCAAAACACATTCAAATGAAGCTGAAATGAAATAAATGAACTTTAAAAAATCAATTTGTGCCCAATAGTATTTTTTGAAATTTTTTAAAAAAGATAGAAAAAATATAAAAATAAGTATTAAAAGGCCAAAACAATTTCCAATCTT
>NW_006499705.1:2412074-2425196 GCF_000471905.2 Amborella trichopoda | reverse complement strand
CTAATATATAACTAATAAATAAGTACTATACTAATAATAACTTATTTATTAGTAGTATATATATATATATATATATATATATATATATATATATATATATATATATATAACCAGCCGAATTGAACCGCCTGATTTTTTCCTACACTGCATATATCCCAAACAAGAAAAAGAAAAAAAAGACTAGAACCTTAATGGAAGAGACAGAGACCTGAATTTCACATATTACAAGATTTGGGTATTAATAGGTCAAAATAAAATCTCGATATTGGCAATCATGGGGAACTTTACAATAGAGTATACTCAATATTGCCGAACTAAACCTATAGATTCCAAATTTGGATAACCAAGCAACAAATAAATTTTTTTCCCCCTTTTTTGCTAAGCATCAACGATGACAGCAACAATTAATTAGACGTGCAAGTGACACATAACCTAGGTACGCTATGGCACTTTTGAAAGACTTCAATAAACAGCTAGCACTTAATTGAGTTCATGTTTTACTGAAATTTCTCAAAGCCAATATGAGAAGAAGATCATCATCATCATCATCATAACCTCTTTCCAGATAATTGGGGTCGGCTACACCAATCTTGATCCGCCATTCCATCCTATTATATATGTAGAAATTCGTTTTACATGATTTGAGTCCAGACTTCGGACTAGAGAGGAGATTTAAAGCCAGCTTCATATACAAAATATCCATGTGCCTATGAGGATTCTGTGCTTTTCTAACAATCCAATTGATAAGGTACATAGTTGAATGCTCTTTGCATCTCAGGAGAACTCGGACATCCATTTTGTCTTGGTCCAAGAAACTCACTCAAGTTCTTTCAAATATATGGGGCATGAGGAAGGTTAAAAACCATATGCCCATATAAACTGACTGAAGAATGACAAATGTTCCAATGTTCTATGCCTCTGCGAAAAGGCTGCTAAAATCTTCACTCCAACAATCCAAAGCGGTCAATGGGCCATATCTACTTCAAGAGTTGGGAATTTTAGAATCAGTTATCAAAGTTTCCAAACTTCACATGTGATGAATAAGTTCTTGCCAAATAAGTGAAGAGATTGCAAGAATTTTAAGGTCCTCCAAACATCATAAATGCTAATTAAGTTTTAGGCAAATAAGTGAAGAGATTCCCATAATATTATGGTCTGGATCAATGTTTAAAAAATTGGTGATCCAGATTGGAACTGGCCAATCCAAATTAGGAATCAGGGAATCAGTCAGACCGATCTGAATCCCACCAATTCCCTCATGAACTGCCAGGTTCCATTAGGTCCTTACCGTTTCTCTAACAAAACCGGTTGGTTCTATCAAAAAACCGGTAGGAAGCAAATCTATATTTTACATTTTTTTTCTTTTTTTAATCACTAAAATAGCTGGTTTTGGCCAGTTCCAACCAGTTCTAGCCATTTCTCTGATAGAACAGGCCAATTCTCCCAATACCAACCCCACTTAATTTTTTTTAATTTTATTTTTTTAAAAATTTTTCTAATCGCTGATCTTTTGAACCAGATTGAAAATCCAGAGGGGCGATCCGGGTCATTGATCCGTTTTCCAAAACCTTGGTCTAGATGCTTAATGCATGTAACAATCAACTTAGACAATATAGCATGAAAAAAATAAACGTGATAGTTTATGCAGTCAACAAACAATGACCAGCAACTCCTCTAATCTTAATAAAGTCCACAAAACTCATTAGAAATGCACAAAAGTTGTTGAAAGTTCAAAATCTGATCAAGCTACTAAGAGTTCTATGAATTATAATCATGCATAGTTTCTAGTGAAACACCTATCAAAAGAAGTGAAAAGCGGTATCCACAAGGAAAAATCTATTTCTAATGTAAGATATGAGATCTAGCGATGTGAACTCAGGGGAGTTACTTCACCTCAGGTACACACATCATCCTGTGATTGGAGGAGCAGTAAAAAAAGGGTATTCACATGCAAACAGGCAACCAAAAGTATGGACATCATGAAGAAGTGACCAAAAGCCATAGATCTGTATAGAAGTCTAGGTTGTGAATTGTGATTATAGAGTAATGTAGAGTGACCTCCTAAATGTGGGTCACTCTGTTCATCTTGGAAAACCAAGAATAATGTGTAGAGGTAGGCTTTTCTGATCTTTACAAAAAGAGAGCAACCAATAACAACAGTTAGATGCCCCATATGCTTATTTTTAAAACCAAAAGCAATGATACCATACTAAATCATGTATGATGTAGACAGAAGCCAGGTACAAATAACAAATATGGTGTAAAGGAATTCAACTTTACCCTGAAGAATATCCTCCCATGAAGAAGGCCATAAGGAATAGCCCCAAATTTCCTTGAATCATTTGAAGTGGATAAATTATCGCCTTCAACCCACACATGCCCTTTGGGTACCTATCCATCCAGACGAACGGAAAACCTTAAAATATCATCCTGTATACAATAGTATATCAAACCAAATCGTCAAATCAAAGACATATCCCACAAACCAATGGTGAACAGTACATGTACATCTGTGGGTCATCTGCCATCCATTCCCTAAGATGGATGGTGGAGATTAACCATAGTAGGCCGCCCTAGATGCTCACCAAGATATAGCTTGTATCTCCACCAACCATCATAGAGAAAGCACAGTGGATGCCCCTTCAATGCACAGTCGATACCATATTACCATATGGTTATTCGCAAAGTCAAATCAAATAAGCCAAGCATCAAGAAGAAGTTACAATGTTCTCTCCGAGATGGCCATTTTCAGTTGACAAATATCTGATATGGTCACCTTCCAAGCCTGTTACTCGCTTAAGAATGACCTTCCTAGGGTTTTCAGGAGACCTCAGTAAGACCAAATCCCCTTGCTTGATCTTTCCAAAATTGGTTGTTATTCGATCGATCACAACTACATCCCCTGTTAAACTCAGAGTGGGAAGCATGCTAGGACCAGATGACTGAAATTACCCATGTTATTCAGAAGATCATTAGTGGATAAAGCAAATAAACAGGAATTTAAAACCTACCCCAGAATAACTAATAATGAACGAAACAACAAAAGCCAAGTTTGATAAGGGAATGTCGACACCATTTACCTTTGGTATAGGAAGGTCACAATAACTTACAACCATTTATTTAACTACCATTTAATTTGGAAATATACTACCATTTAATTTAGAAATGGCTCACACATATACGTGAATCAAAAAATGATTTGAAACCTGGAACACTAAAGATGAGGAAAAAGTGAAAACCCCTAAATAATACATGCTCCATTTTCTATCAAGGGCTGCTACCTTAATCTAATGGCTGGGAAAGAAATCCTAGAGTTGATTATATGCCACCATTTCATTTGGAAGATTGATTTCCATCTATCTTAGGAGTAAAAGAAACCTGATTCAGAAGCCTAATCTAATAATAACAACATTGAAAACATAAGAAAAACTTAGAAATGATTCCATGATACCAATTCTCAGGAAATGGCCAAATCTTCCTCACATTGAACAAGAAAAAAAATAAAAACAAAAAAACCAGGAATTCATTACATGCTACTATGTCATTTGGAAATGAGTTCTGTCTTTATTTAACCCTAAACTATTGATCATGAAAATAGAAGCACCTAGAAACAATTATAGAACAAAAAATATGAAGATCAAAACCCTAGAAGTGATTGTAAATTACCACTTCATTTGATTTGGGAGAAAAAAAAATGCATATTTTTAAATAAAGATTAAAAGGGCAAAAAATACCAGAGCTATTCCACCAACATAAGTGTGAGTAATGTGTACAACACAGGCAAACTTTGTGAAGAAGGATACAGTGTCAAAGGCCTCCCTGGCTATACTCCTCCATGGTATGCTTCTCGCTCGTTCGAACAACCTTCTCGCCATTATCTTTCTCTCTCTAACTCTTAGGAAGCAGCAAGAGTAGAAGATCTCTGCTTCTTGAACATATTCCCTATTCTCTCTTAAGCTTCTCGGACTATCTCTCTCTTGCTCTGTAGTTTCTCTATCCTTCTTGGAATCAATTTTTTCTCTGCAAAGAAGAAATAGACTATTTATTATGGTTTTTCAGTTGCATAGGCGCAGGAAATGGAGAGAGAGGTTCTCTCCAAAAACAAAAACAAAAATGGTGAAACCATTAGTTCGAAATTTTTATTCAAAAAATTATCATTTTAAATTTCTCCCTTTTTACACATTCACGTTCTCCATGTTAGAGATTATACATACTTAAAAGGGAAAAGTTTATATAGAGCTGAGGCTCTAAACAATCAAATTAAAGCCTACCTCCAAAATTTCACTAAAGGCCTGTTTGATAACTCGAAGGTAAATGTTCTCTGGAAATTGGAAGTTCTTCTTTGCTGGGAAGAAAGAAGTTACTGTAAGAAGTTCTGGGTTTCTGTGTTTGATAATCTGCTGGAATGTTAAAGAAGTTCTAAGTACTTGTGTTTAATAACATGCTGGAAGATTAAGAAGTTCTAAAAAACGAATTACACATTATTCATTATTCATTACTCAAGTATACACATATATTTTCATAATTTCATTTCTTCATTTATGCATTCAAAGCATCTAATCGACTATTCATTTCAAATCCCTCTAATTCCACAACAAGATCTTCAATTCTACAACAAGATCTTCAAGCAGAATACAGCATACAATGACCCTTCATGTTTTCCCCCACTAGTTCTCATAGTTGACTGAATCAACTGCATTCCCTGTTGATTCCCCAACCCAATTCCATCGAATAAATAAAAGCTAATAAGAACCAGAGCTCAATCAAGTAGTTTTAACAAAGGAACGAAATATAGAAACCTATGTTCTTTTATCCAGCAAAAAGAAACAGTGACACTACAAAAAATAAAACACAGAGACAGAGCATTATCTATGACAGAAGTATTAATACAGCATGGAGAGAAAAAGATCCTTTCCACTAAGCATGAGACACAAGCAACTTCCACTGATTTTAACATTCCGATGAAAAGGCCAATGAGTAAGTCCATTACAACAACTAGTCATAAACAATCAATCCATTGATCTAAATTTTCATTGATTACTATAGTGTCAATCACATTTGATCAATAACATCAAGGTTCAGATACTGTTCTAGGTTTATAGCGCATTTGATGGGAGATCTTGCATGAAAAAATAAAAAAATCTTAAAGGAGAAGTAAAGGCGATTGGAAATGGCCAAAATATGAAGATCGCAGAGATTTACAGAGCTACCGATGCTACATGAAAAATCAAAGCATCACAGAGAGAGCATGAAAAATCAGTGAAAAATCAAAGCATCACAGAGAGCATGAAAAATCATAGCAACACAGACAAACAAGGAGAGAGAAACCAAACCGATAAGAAACCAAAACAGGTGAAAAAGAAACCGAAAACCCAAAAATCCATCAATAGTAGAAAATTTTGATCTCAGAAATCTGAAAAATTAAAAACAACAAAGAACATACCTAAAATAGCTTCGAGGGTTAAAGAGAGTGCAGGGGGGTGTGAGAGCTCTAGAGAGAGAGAGAGAGAGAGAGAGAGAGCAGAGGTGTGAGAGCGCAGAGGTGTGAGAGTCCTAGTGCAGAGAGAGAGAGTGGAGGGGTGTGAGAGCTGAGAGTGCAGAGGTGTGAGAGCCCTAGAGAGATAAAGAAGGCCGGGGATGAGAGAGAATATAGGAGAGAGATGCATGAGAGAGTACCTGTGCACGAGCAGAGGAGAGCAGCGAGCAGGAAAATGAGGGGGTTTGTTTCAAGAGGAATAGTGGAATGAAGTGAAGTTACTTATTTATCTTGCCATTTTTTATCAAACACAAACGATACTGGTAAGCAACTTCCTCTTTATCAAACACGTCCTAAAAGACGTTCTTTTGACACTCGAGTATCCCCAAATTCATCATCACAACCTCAGGAAGACGTTCTTTTCATACTCAACTATCCCACAAAAAAATTGATTTTAAATTTTAAAAATAATATATTTTGTAATATATTTTTGGAGTGGCAATTTTTAAAATTTTTAAGTCTTTATAGATGCATCAATCTACACTATTTTTGAAGCTTTAAACTTTATAACTAAAAATAAAAATATATTTTGAAGCTACCACAAAAATTTTCGGCATTGAAACCGCATTTCTCGATACTATTTGAAGGTAGGCTCTAATTTGATTGTTTAGAGCCCAGGCTCTATACAAACCGCACCCAATACTTCTTATATTTCATACAAACACTTGCAATTAGAGAACATAAATTTTCTTAAAAAATCTTACTTCATATGAAGAAAATTTTCCGGGAAAAATTTATAAAAAAACCCAATTTGGGTTTTTTTCTTAAAAAGCTCCAAGTTATATATAGGAGACCGTTTTTATGTGTCCTAAGACACATAGATAAATATATGGTCCCTCTTCATGATCAACTTTTTTAGAAAGACTTTTCGGGGAAATTTTTTTCATATGAAATAGTGGTTTAAAAAATCGATCGGTCGCCCGGATCGGACACCCCAAAAACCCATCTGGATAGGTGGATCGGCGATTCGGATCGGGAATCGGTCGAATAGATCGGATTAAGCTTTAAAAAAAATGTAAAAAATTATTAAAATTCATTATAAATGTTGTTTTTTAGGAATCCAATAAGAAATCGGGGTACTACATTATTAATTTTCATTTTTTTTATCAATATGTGAATATTGAGATATTGTTTTGCTGTATGAACTTATTTTAACCATTAAATTACATCACACAAAATAAAAATCATGGAACTCTCATGGATGAAGTATATAATCATACATAGACTACAATAAAGAATAGTTTTTTTGATAAGAACCTTTTAGTTTTTTTGACAGAAGCCTTTTATTTTTTTTACAAGAAATGTTTGTCATATTACACTTTTTTTGTTTTTACCAAGAACCTTTTTTTTTTCTTAAAAAACACCTGTTGTATTTTTTTTTTTTATAAGAACAATTTTTTTTGACAATAACTTTTTATTAATTTTTATTTTTTTGAAAAAAACCTTTTATTTTTTTGACAAAAAAAAAGAAATTTGACAAGAAAAATAATTGATAAGAACCTTTCATTTTTTTTTTTATAAGAAACTTTTTATTTTATTGATAAGAAAACAATTTGAAAAAAAATGAAATTGATAAAAAAAACCTTTCATTTTTTTTATAAGAAAAAAATTTGACAAAAACCGAAATTGATAAAAAAAACCTTTCATTTTTTTTATAAGAAAAAAACCTTTTATTTTTTTGACAAAAAAAAAGGAATTTGACAAGAAAAATAATTGATAAGAACCTTTCATTTTTTTTTTTTTATAAGAGACTTTTTATTTTATTGATAAGAAACAAATTTGACAAAAAACGAAATTGATAAAAAAAAACCTTTCATTTTTTTGATAAGAAAAGTTTTTGATAAAAAGCGAAATTGATAAAAAAAAATGGTTCATTTTTTTTATAAGAAAAAAATTTGACAAAAAAAAATAAAAAAACAACGTTTTCTCTCCAGGGGAGATCCTCTACACACAAAAGGCATTTGATAACCGATATGCCACATGCAACTTAATGATAATTAAAGTGCAAACAAAATATATATTATATTGATGTTTCAAGTTAATACATTTTCACATTATCCCACATCGAAGAGGTAAAAGGAAGTTGTAGTAAATAAATACCTCTTTGTACCCAATGAGGATAACGTGTGTGAAGTAAGAAAAGCCACGTGGCGAGATGTACAAATCTTAGTTTTCTATAATTTTTTAAAACCTATCTTACGCTGAAATTTACAAAAATGCTCATTGCTGAAGAATTGGGTCATGACGTCCCATTAAAATCCTATCTTACCCTAAAATTTACAAAAATGCCCATTGTTGAAGAATCGAAAATGCCCATTGTTAAAGAATCGAATCGTGACGTCACATTAAAATGCCTATTGCCCATTAAAATACTATCTTACCCTAAAATTTATAAAAATGCCCATTGTTGAATAATCAAATTTACAAAAATGCCCATTGTTGAAGAATCGGGTCATGACGTCACATTAAAATGCCCATTGCCCATTGTTGAAGAATAAGGTCATGATGTCATGAATAATCGCGAATGCCCATTGTTGAAGAATCGAAAATTTATAAAAATGCCCATTGTTGAAGAATCGGGTCATGACGTCACATTAAAATCCTATGTTACCCTAAAATTTACAAAAATGCCCATTGTTGAAGAATCGGGTCATGATGTCATGAATAATCGCAAATGCCCATTGTTGAAGAATCGAGTCATGATGTCATGAATAATCTCAAAGACGTCACATGGCCGAACCTATATTACCCTGAAATTTACAAAAATGCCCAACCTATCTTACCCTGAAATTTACAAAAATGCCCATTGTGACGTCACATGGCCAAACCTATATTACCCTGAAATTTACAAAAATGCCTAACCTATCTTACCCTGAAATTTACAAAAATGCCCATTGTTGAAGAATCGGGCAAGTCATGACGTCATGAATCTCCCGATTCTTGACCGAACCTATCTTCCCCAGAAATTTACAAAAATGCCCAACCTATCTTACCCTAAAATTTACAAAAATGCCTATTAAAATGCCCATTGTTGAAGAATCATACGGGTCATGATGTCATGAATCTCCCGATTCTTTGAGAGATGCATGACGTCACATGGCCGAACCTATCTTACCCTGAAATTTATGGAAATGCCTAACCTATCTTACCCTAAAATTTACAAAAATACCCATTAAAATGTCCATTGTTGAAGAATCGGGCGGGTCAGACATCATGAATCTCTCGATTCTTTGAGATATTCATGACGTCACATGGCCGATCGTTCTTCTCTAATTGCCAAGTGTTTTTATGAAATATAAGAAGTATTTCATATATTTTTGAGGGTTTTTTTTTGAGAAAATCACCAATTCCTATAAATAACTAAATTTGATATGGACGCTTTTCGAATTTCTAATATTTTAAAAAAATATTTCATATGTTTTTTCCTTGGAACTTTTACTTTTTTTTTTGTAAAAGATTTTGGACCTTCTAAGTCAGTTTTTAAAAAATTGCCGATTCATATCAAGAACGGTCACTAGTTATTTGCAATCATGGTATATTTTAAAAAGAAAAAACCAACACTACCTCATGGGACACTTTTAGCTCCATACACCCACTCCAAAATTTATTTTCAAGTTGGTATAAATTTATTTATTTATTTATTTATTTATTTTTTTAATTTTTTGAAACTTGATTGCAATTCATATTTCTAAATGCTATATTTTATCCATATTAATTATTATACATTAGACCTATTTATTTGCGAGGGTCGTACTTTTATTTTCTCTTTATTAAATCAAAAGTTCCAAAATAATTATATACTTCATTTTTTTCACTATAAACTTGAGTTAAAAAGATCCATTTTATTGCATTGCATTCCATTTAACTATAAAACGAATATAATCGTTAACAAACACTAAGACATGCGACATGTTCTCTGATATATTTTAAATAAAAATAATTTTAAAAAAATGACCTTTACCCGCTCCTTAAATTTTTATCCCTATTAGCCCCTTAGGATCACCAAAATTCCTTGAACCCCCGCAAGTTTAAAACTTTGGGACCATTAGCCCACTAATTATGTTTTCCTTTGTTTTTTTTGTTGCAAATTTGAACACCAAATGCCAAACCCATACATTAGTCATCTGTAATTTTTTTTGTGACTTGATATACACAGTTTATTGATGATGATGATAATAATAATAACAATTATAATTAATAATAATTATAATGACAACAATAATAATAACAACAATATATTAATTGTTCAATACTTCATCTCTTATAGGCATTTTGAGAAAGTTTTTTAATTAAAAAATAAAATAAATAATAATAATCCATTAACAATAGTAATAAAGATCTTGATTAATCATTTTTTAAGTTCAAAAGATATTGATGCAATTGTAAAATAGGTCGTAATATTAAAAAAATTATTTTCTTTTCATGTCTAAATTTATAGAGTGGCATCTACGGAGGTAAGATTGGTTTAAGGCAACGGAAGAGAAAGAAAGGAAGTTGACTAATCGAAGGGTTTGGAATTTTGTAAAATAAAAATATCAAATTTGTAAAAAAAACAAAGAAAAGCATAATTAAGAGGTAATGGTCCCAAATTTTAAACTTTAGGGGGTATAAGGGATTTTGGTGAACCCAAAAGGCTAATAAGAATGAAAATTTCAGGGAGGTGGGTAGAGGTCATTTTCCCAAAATAATTTAAAACTATAACGCAATGCAACTACTTTTTTCAAAAACCGAAAAAATTGGATTTTTAAAAAAATTTAATTAGTTTGTAAAATTTTGAATTCTCTAGATCTAGCTGATCCGGGTCTCCGGTCTACTGTTCCGACCTTATTTTTAGGTTGGACAATCCAGGTCACCAATCCATTTTTTAAACCTTGCCTACAACCATTAAAAATGATCTGACATCCCAAGGTATATTACATAAATCCAATATTTATTTTATTTTGAACTTTGAACCCCATCAATAGAACACTCTTAACCACCCGCCTTCGTATCCAAAGGTCAAAGCTGTTTGAGAGGTTAGTTTCATAAAGGGCTGTAATAACCGATAAAGATAAAACCCGGTTATAACTATCACGATGCCCAAACAGATTATTTAGATCACCTAAAGGCCCACATAAGGCCCATGCTATGAAAAGAAGAAACTAAAATTTACACTCATGTCCCTTTAAGTATCGTAAGTATAAAAATCCCCATATTTTTATTTTTTATATTTTACTCGTTTTCTCTTTGTTTTTAGTTTTTCCAAAATACCCCCGATACACCTTCAAGTTTCGAAGCTATGAAGCCACTTGGCTTTAAAAAAATTTGAGAAAGTGGTGACTTAAGACTTTCAAGTTCCAAAATCAGGAGTTGTCTAAATGATTTCGGACCTTGAAGATCCGAAATATTTATGATAAGAAAGCTTAATATAAAATAATGCCCGGTATAAAGTTATTCAAAAATCCACTATGAAGTTTTTAAGTACACGTTAAAAAATCATATACATTTATTAAAAAATAAATGTGGAAACTTTTTAACAACACCTCACTCTTAAAATATGGTCTAAGATTGGTGAGGATCTTCTCCAACATGGGAAAAAGAGATGGGTTGAAGCAGCCAACATAAACTTTATCACATCATATCAAGAATCCTAAACGTACATAATGCTTAATGGAGCAGAATAGTGGAATATGATTTGTATAACCGACCCGAACTAGTTGGAAAAAAAACCTCGATGATAATGACGGCAACGTTACTTTCAAAGCATTACGCTGAACCTTATTTAACTTTTTCCTAAAATAAGTATGCATGCCGATGCAAGTAAAACATTTGAAAATAAACATCAATAGAAAGCATTTAATTTCGTCAAGGTACTAATCATTTCCACGGCCCGTTACATAAATAACCAAAACTGTAATTTAACCTAAATCTTCCCACAAAATCAAAGCTTACAAAAGACCTAACTGAAATTATGGGTTTTCATCAAATTAATGTATTTCAGTCTAGTTATATTGTTTTTCCCTAAATAAAAACATAACCCAATTTTGTGGAAGTAGGGACTTGGGAATCAAGCATCCACCAAAAAATCAGTATGGCATACAAAACTTAAGCTTGCTCTAAGTCTCAACATATTTAATGTACAAGTGGGTGTGAAATGAATGGAGAAACAAGATAGGAGGCATATTCGTTTGAGCAAAAACCAAAGGAATAAAGCCACATGAATGATTTACAAGAAAAAGTTTATATAAGAGCCACGTTACTCGTAGAATAAAGATTGCAGTAATTTACACTAATGTGTTATTATCTTAAAAGATATACCAAACATACACTATCCAAATAAAATGAATGGTGTAAAACACTGCAATCTTACTTTTACAGATAAGATTGAGCTTTACATAAATCACACTTATAATATACGAGTTTAGAATATAATGAATGGTGTCAGAACCCTACTTCTATAAGTAAGATTGCTGCCTTATATAAACCGCACGTATAACATACATGCTTAGAATATACATCACTTCTATTTTATTGATGTTATCATTGGATCTCAGTAGGCTTGCTTGCCCCTCGGTTCAACCATTTCTTCCTGTATCTCCATGCCACTTGAATGCGAGTTGCAGCTAGTGCTCTCCAGTATGGTGATTGACACCTGCACCAATTTTTCGATCAAACATTCAATAAGAGAGCAATTCTCAGATAAATCCATAATTTTTCCCTCGATACACGGAGATTATAAAGTTTAGTTAAAATTTCCAACAATCGCTAAAGCTTTTTTTATTTTACAAGAAGAAATGGAGAATTTCCAAATATGCACCCATGAAAGATGGGGCATTTGAATAAGACCAAATTTGAAATCAAATAATAGAAATGGGGAATACTTGAACTTTGCCTGAAATTCAGGTCAGAGAAAATATTTTACTAAATTCGATGTAGGCAGAAGGTATATGCATGTTACTAATGTAAAAACACGGGGATTTTGTTATTATCAGAGGAAAATGCGATGACTCAAACACAATATCCAGGATATGGGTATTGTAACCATTTTTGCTTTTATTTTTGCAAAGGTAATTTCCAACAGATTTTTGGTCAAACTTTGGCATGATGTGCTCCAAGAATGACAATTAGCTCCCTAATCTAAAGTTCCATAAATAGACTTCAAAAAATGAACACACAAACAAAATGCCATATGTCAGAAATGGATATCATAATGGAAATTCAGATGGTAGTTTAACTTCCTTAAAGCAGAAAACCAGCAAATATTTGACCTTGCACCAAAAATTCACTTTTTTTCTTGAGAAATACTAAAAATTCACTTTTAAGCTGTGATCATGACCTGATGATTCGTATAACTTCAGGGTTCCTTAGGAATCGCATAAATAGAAATGGAACTTCCTCCAGATCAGAACCTCGGAGCACAAAAGCTATGACATTTGATATACATTTCACTTTTCTTCTGGAAATTAATACATGCTCCATGAGCCGCATTTTCTGTTTATCTGCAAAACAATAATGGAGCCAACACTCCCTAAGTTTCCATGCCAAACAATCCCAGTATAAGTCTCTCTCTCTCTCTCTCTCTCTCTCTCTCTCTCTCTCTCTCTCTC
>NW_006499705.1:2392963-2411663 GCF_000471905.2 Amborella trichopoda | reverse complement strand
AACTAACTACCACGTACTAGTACTCTCTCTCTCTCTCTCTCTCTCTCTCTCTCTCTCTCTCTCTCTCTCTGTGTACGTGAGAGTGTGCATGTTTGGTGCATATGTGAGAGAGAGAGAGAGAACCATTGTCTATGATTATGTTATGCAGATGGGGCTGTCTTCACATAAATATAGGTTTTTATATATGGAACCCAATCCATAATCCATTCTTCATGTTGGTGATAAATATTCAGCCAATATAGAATATTGCCAATAAGCAATGTCAAACCAACAAGAATTGAAGTCAACCAGCAGGCCTAAAACATTCTAAGCAAACAATGGGACAGTGCATTCATACATACTGAAAGGTTCATTTATCAAATCTGGTTTGCTATTGATTGGAGGAGTCTAGCATGATGGGTTCAACCTGCAATCAGTTTATTTAATTAGATAAATCATCATTGTTGAACTGGTACTTGCAATAATTTGTTTCCTGTTTGGAATCAATATTACAAATATATGATAGACATGGCCCGTATATTCTTTTGATTGCACAAGCATTTGTCTCCTACTGTTTGGGCTGAACCTGAGGAATATGGAATGAGGATCTTCTTTTTATTTTTTCCCAGGGAGAAAATCAGGATGATCTTACATGCGAAGTCATAGCTAACAAATGAAGCATTAGCTCAATGGAATAGTGCGAACTGAGCAATAGGCAAAAGTTTCTGTTTACGATACCCCTTAAGCATGCTCATTGAACAGTTAAGAAAGAAAACTGGGGGCTAAGTGTAGCCCTAGAACATACCCTTACTCGAAGGAGATTGCTCAAGCCACCATGTAAGAAGCTCCTCACCAACCACATCACCTTCTGCTAAGGCAGTGACATATCCATCTGCCCCAGTGCTCTCCATTTTACCCCTCACAATGAAAACCATTTTCTCAATTGGGCCTCCATCACTTTGAATTTCACATCCCTCTATATACAGCTTTTGCCTTAATCTTTCACAAATTATATCCAAGGTAGTCTCATCCATTGCTGAAAAAATTCGAACCTGCGTGTCCATCAAACCATAAATGCTAAGATAACCACATGAAAAAAATCAACTTTACCCACTTGGTAATCAATCCTCATTTTGGAGGACCTTCGGATAATTCTTTAAAAATGAGAAGGCAAATTTTGGGCATGGAGAATATCAAGAAAGAGTGTATGCATGAAAAGCACCAAAATGTGCTTAGACTGTAAAAAGAAGAGTAGATGAGCGCTAAAGCATGCCAATCATAGAGTAATACCATATTCCAAAGACTACCTAGAAAAAATACAATGCATAGATTTCAAAGCTACAAAACTCCAGTATATCTTAAAACACATGTTGTGATTACATGTGGTGTTCAGAAATGTTGCAGCAGCAACTAGATAGAGAGGCATTTCAAAGAGTTAGGCACCCCACAACATATCTCTATCATATAAAATGGCATCTGAGCAACATGCAGATTATTCCTCTCCCCCCCCCTCCCCCCCCCCCCCAACGAAAAAAGCCCATGACACGCTAAATTTTTTAGGGAATGGATCACGCCCAGGACAAGATCAACTAGGTAATCAACTGGAGAAGACCATCGAAGCTTTCCTCAAAGCTGATGCTAAAACTAGGTTCATAGTAAGTGGTAAGGGTAAGAGGGAAGTCTCTAACCTCGCATTTGGAGTTCGCCACAACCTGGTGGATCCCTCCTCTTCTTCTTCCCCTCCTGACGGCCCAACGTTTTTGACTCGGGTGCTTCCCAGGCGCTCCCCCCTAGACGTGCCCCTCCCTCCTTCCGTCACAATTGCATGGTCTAACCTGAAACATCCAGGGCTTGGGTAACCCTGACAAACACAATGCCATACGAGCCTTTTGCCAAAAACACCCACCAGCTATCCTTGCCATAGTGTAAACTAAGCAGCCCAGTCTCACCCTTTGTCTCATCAGGCAGGTATTGGGTTCCAGACCATGCCAGCGGGTTGCTTGGGAGGGTCATGGAGCCTCTGGAGGCATCTGGTGGTTTGGGACCCATTCTTCCATGCACTCTCTTCTGCCCCGGTAGCCTCCTTTCGGTCACAATTTCCCTCAGTAGGGCATCCAACGGCCTACCCTGGTAATTTACAGTGGTCTATGGCCCAATTTCAGCAGGTCCCAGAGACCAATTCCGGGCAGAGCTCGATGGGGTCGCATCCTTGCCCCTCTCCTCTTGGTGTATCTGTGGCAACTTCAATGTCACCAGGTGGTCTTTTGAGCGCAACGCCCACCTTAGAGTCACAAAGCATGCTTGATTTCTCAGACTTCGTATCCAGGAACAACCTCATTGACATTCTCATCCAAGGAGATGGCTACACTTGCTCCAACAACTCCTTCAACCCTTCCCTCTCTAAACTGGACTGATCAGTAGTCTTGATTGGGATTGCTTCATTTCCTGGTTCCCATGCCTTAGCCCTCCCTAGACCATGCTTGACCATAGGCTGTAACACCCAGCCTGTAACCTCGGGGCCTAACCCTTCCTTTTTGGAATATCTTATGTTGAAGAGCCCTATATCCACTCCCTCATCCCCTCATGGTGGGATTCTTTCTCGCGCAGGTTCCTTGGGCTGGTTTCCAACTTCAACGCAAACTTCAAGTTCTCAAAAATTCCCTCAAGAGCGAGCCATCAACTTCCCGGCAATGTGCAGGCCCAGAAAGAGACCCTGATTCAAAATATCCCCAACTGGGACCTCATCGATGAAAGTAGACCTTTGACCATTGAAGAGAGACACCTAATATGTCAAGCAAAATTTGACTACCAGCTGCTCCTCAATTGAGATCTTCTAGTACCAATCTTCCAGAATTAAGTAGCTCAAATTTGGTGACCATAACACAACTTTCTTCTACAAGATCATCAATTGCAGAAGGCGGGATAACACCATCTCCCAATATAAAGATTGGTGAACAAATTCGAGACCAACCCCTCTAGTGGAAAATGCCATAATTGATTTTTTCAAGCTGCTTTTCTCGGCTCCTCGGGGCCCAGGAAGGCAGACTTATCCTTCCACACTATTCCTCTTGGCAAAGCAGCCTAGCTTGAGCACCCCTTTTCCGAGGAGGAGATCCTTAATGTTGTCAAAGACCTCAGCCAGGATCAGGCCCGATGCTGATCCAGTGGCCCTCTTCAAAACATTATGGGTTTCCTTTCGTCCTGACAGAGACTCTCTATTTGAGGAATTCCACACTAGAATTGTAATCCACAAGGCCATGAAAGCCACTTTCATTGCCTTGGTTCCCGAATAGAGGGGGCGAAGAGCTCAATGACTCCAGACCCATTACTTTGATCAACAGCTCCTACAAAATTCTTTCCAAGGTCCTCACCTTTTGCTTGATAGAGGTGCTAAGTAGGGTTATTTCCCAGACCCAAGGGACATTCATAAAGGGCCGCCAGATCCTTGATGGTGCCGTAGAGGCCCACAATACATTCACTCTTGACACTCGGTTAATATTTCAGGAGTGGTCATTAAAATAGATTGGGAAAAGGCCTACAACCACGTGGATTGGACAATCTTAGGCATAGAATGGGTTTCTGAGATCATTGGAGGGTCTGGATCTGTGGATGTATATCAAACCCCTACTTCTCTATATCCTCATCACTAATTCACCCAAAGGGTTCTTTCCCTCCTCATAGGCCTTAGACAAGGAGATCCCCTCTCCCCCTTCCTTTTCGCTGTTGTTGCCAAGGTCTTTAGCAGCTCCATTGATAGGATGTATCAATCTGGCCTCCTAGAGGGATTAAAAATCAGGAACAACGGCCCGACCTATGACACCTTCCTTTTTTGTGGATCAAACACCCAGCAGGTCGAAATGTTTTGTGGAGCAAACTCCCTTCTCCTATTCCTCAAATGTTTTGAAATGGCAATTAGTTTTAGGGTAAATATGGCTAAATCGAAAATGACAGGTCTGTATATTGAAGCCCAAGTTCTCGGTCGCCTCGCCGATCGGTGGGGGTGCAAAGTTCAGAATCTGCCCTCCACCTATTTAGGCCTGCCATTATGCCATGGAAAGCCCAAAAAGGCAGTGGTACCACATAATCAACAAATTTGAAAGATGGCTGGATGGAAAGGCAGATTCCTCTCCTTTATAGGAAGAATAAATCTCATAAAGGCCACTCTCTCCAACATCCCAATTTTCCAGATGTCCTTGTTCCACATGCCCTCTTCGATGGTGACTCATCTAGAACAGCTCATGATAAACTTCCTATGGTCAAGCAAAGGGAAAACCAGAAAGTACCTCCTAATCTTATGGGAAAGTGTGTGTTGGTCTTGGAATGAGCAGCATCAAGATGAATAACTTGGCCCTCCTGGGCAAGTGGTGGCGGCGTTTACATACCCAAGAAAACCATCTTTGGCTTCAAGTCCTTCGCTACAAGTATCGTTCCCATTCTTCAAGCTCCATCCCTTGGTGTCAGGCCAATAGTATATCAACTAGTACTTCGAGATCCCTCACTTGCTGCTTCAACACCTTCAAAGCTAACATTCGGTTTAACCTACAGGAGAGTAACAGGGTAGGACAATGGAATTGGAAACACCCCATTGAAGGACCTTTTCCCTGAGTTGTTACTCCCAGATAGAAACAGTGAGGCCACAGCGGCCGACCACTTTGAACCTTTGGGAACCTCTAGACCATGGAATCCCACCTTTTGCCAGCCTTTACACAACCATGAATTTCACAAATTATGGGCTCTCTTCTCTACTTCTGTAAGTTTTCCTCCCTTCCAACGGCAAGGACCAGGTCATCTGGTCCCTAGCCAGCTCAAGCATTTTCTCGGTCTCCCCTCTTTCTACTATGAAATCCTCATGCCACCACCCTTCCCAGCCCATCCATCATCCATTGCTGCTAAGGCCTGGTTTCCCTTCATTCACAGTGTACCAGCTTCAAGAAAGGGGATGACCTATACCCAACAGATCCGTGATGTGCATGATGGACGCTGAAACCAATGCCATCTATTCCTTCACTGCGAGATGGTGAAGACTCTGTGGGGAGGGCATTCTTCTCTTTAATTGGTCATGGGTGACTCCGAGATCGGTCTACACCTCTTATCCTCGCTTCACCCACTTCCCTTGTCGAAGTTGGGCATCCTACTTTGGCAGGCCACTGTAGCGGCCACATTATGGGTAATTTGAACAGAGAGAAACAATAGAACTTTCCGGGGTGAGAAGGCCCCTGTTGAAGCCTTAATCGAGATGATTAGAACACTGGTCATTTGTTGGGCTAGGAATCAACAACAATTCAGGCACTTTGGACTCAGGGACTTTCTACAAAATTGGCAGACCTTATTGTTCTTAAGGCCTACCTGTATGCCTTGAGGCCCCCTTTGGAGACCACCTGAACCTGGCCAATCTAAACTTAACTTCCACGGCTGATCCCTCAACAATCCAGGGCCAACAGGAATAGGGGGCATCATAAGAGATAAGGATGGCTGCACAGGCTCTTGCACTCCTTGAAGGTCTTAGAGAAATTTCAATCCTACTTGGAGCCCAATTTTGGTAATTGAGGGGCAGTCCAAAAAGGTCATAGCTTGGGCCTCACTCACCTCCGCCTGTCCATGGAGACTAAAACATGTTTTTGACAAGATGTTCTATATTTGCAAGCATAGACACATCTTATCGAGGCATACATGGCCCAAGGCCAACACTACAGTCGACGCCCTTGCTTTAGCAAGAGCATCTCAAGACCAATGTCAGGGAACTTTTTTGGCACCTTCTTGAGCTTTGGTTTCCTTGTATTTTTGTATCCATGGCCTACCCAGTAAAATGGATGTATAGCATTTTTCGAGATACCGCTCTTCCTTTGTATAAAGCATCCCTCTATGAGGGTTTTGCACAGAGCACCCAGGCTGTGGGCTGCCTATTTTTGTACCATGTATGCTCTCTTTCAACAAAATTAACAGTTTAAAAAAAATAAAAAAAATTCTAGTTGTTCCACAATATCACAAAGGGGATGCTGCTCTCAATGTCGATAAGGTCAAGCAGTTCACATCTGAAACTCATCAGCTTTGCTCACAACATTCATAGTGTTGTATCTCATATGCAGGGTACCAACCATTGAAGAAATTACTTCCTCGGACTCATCTCTCAATCTCGTATCATCCATTATTGTTGGTTGGGCTACTTGCTCAGCCTTCTATAACCAGCTGCTCCATCTTAATCAGATTGGCCTTCATCTCTTAGAATCATTAAGTCCACCAATTCCAATCCCCTCAGCTTCTGCCAAAATTATAAGGATGTGCTGTCTATTTTGTGCATGCTACCAATAGGTGTCATTTAGATTGCTTGCATCACCAAGCATGTAAAGGTGGATTGCGACCTCATTTGGGAGCAATGAACTCATTCATAATGAGAAAGGCTGACTAACAAACTCATGGATAAATCACTCTCCCAAATGTGACTTCTAAGAATCAGTACCTAGTTAAAAAGACTTGTTGACAAGAGCAGTACCTAGTTAGAAAGACTAATGTCTTTGGAATGGAGGGTGAAACGGGGTAAAATAAAAGATAAATGAAACTATGAAGTTTCAATATCTCTGATCCTAGGCACGATAAATCGCTTTCTCAAGACAAAATTTGCCCCTTATTGATAAATATCAGTGTGCACTTAAGTTCTACCAGGTAAATTTGTTCTTAGGATACATGAGAGCAGAGGATTGAGGAAACTATCTTGCCCATAAAAATGCACAAGTATTGCAAGATCTAGGGCACAAAATTGCCACTTTCTAAAGAGAAAAAATACTTTGGAAAGAAGAAAACCACATAAGTTAATGTATGTTAAAATGGAAAAACAAGTTCCCACATATAGAGAGATAGAGTACCTTTTCACTTTCTATGCATGACTGATCAAGCACCCCTAAGTCAAGACTTGCATCTCACAAAATCTCAGCCATCAGAACAGCGCATCTACTATGGTGATGTGCAACAAGATATCCTACAGTCACAAGGTGACCCTTCAGGTTCTGGGAAACCAACCGTCGCAATATTCACGCGTGCGCTGACAATCACACGGTGTCTTTTGGGTTCCGGTAAAGTAAACGTCACACGCTATGTACGCGTCTTCACCATTAAAGCGAAAGTACCAGAGCACCAATCCACCTGAACCACACTTCTTCACCAAAGGGGTATGATTCCTCGGATGCACTAATCCATCCAATGGGAACAATTCAACGGAGTGCACCATTCCACCGGACCCATCCGATGAGGCACAATTCACCGGAGTACACCATCCCACCAGAGCTGCGCAAGTTCATCAAAGGGGCACATTACCAAAAGGTCTCTATAGTTCCAATAGTCTACTGGTGGTTATGCCTATCGCAACAAAAGGATAAATGAGCCACGAGCCCGACCCGCACACGTACTCAAGCGAGCGATGCCTAATGTGCCGATGCAAGTATGCAAAGTACAAAATGTGACATCAAGTGCCCTTGCAAGTGCGTGTGGTGGTGCACTATTGCATTCACACATTGCGTTTGCTCTGCTTAGGCCTTCTCTCCCTTTGGTTATTAGAGCACAAATGAAAAGGATACCAACATAGAGAACAAAACACCATTTCTAAGGCTGTACACATTCCAAAATACCATTTCTGAGGCTGTAAACATTCCAAAATACTATGGAACAAAAGGTTTGTTATTTTGAAATACTATAAGGTACTTTTTCAAAGCAAAAATACAAGGTTCCACCACATAATTTTGAAAGGGAATGTGTTTTGGGGTATGTGGCCTTTAAATCCCGTGAGAGCATGTAAAGTGGATATGACATTTCAGTAGGAGTGTAACTGACCAAGGGTTAGGCGGTCTATGGCCTTGATCATGTCTATAACCTTTTCTCTGGGCACATGCAACCATAGATGCCTTTTCATAGGTTCATCCATTTTTGAGATCGGAGAGATGCTCAGGAATGAGTTTGTAGGCCAGGTGAGAGCGAGGGTTAAATCCTCAACAAACTTTCGCACGGCATGTACACATGACAGCCTCATACTGGGAAGCAACCTTGCAAATGAATCCGTGTACATGTGCACAAAGAGAGTCCCCCTTACATTATAACAATATGAAATGTGTCTTGCTCTTAAGGGGGTAACTTGTAGTCCACATTTTGGGACTATGGTTGTATTATTTATTGCCCAGCTTTGACAAACCAAGCATTAGCCCCAATCATGAACACCTGGATTAGATTGAGGGTCATGAGTTTGTTAGGTTGGTTTGAGAATAGTCGAGGGACCAAGATTACTGGGTTGGGTGGAGTGCTCGTACAAAGAGAGTCCCCCTTACATTATAATGATATGAAATGTGTCTTGCACTTAAGGGGGGAACCTGTAAACCAAATTTCGGGACTGTGGTTGCACTATTTATTGCCCAGCTTTGACAAACCAATCATAGGCCCCAATCATGAACCCCTATATGAGATTGAGGGTCATGAGTTTGTTAGGTTGGTTTGAGAATATAGTCGAGGGACCACGATTACTGGGTTGGGTGGAGTGCCCTAATAATCACTTCTCTTGACCCATTGGTACCAATCTGAATCTAGAAATTTTGTTTCCATCTTTAGAAATGATTTCAGGATTTTTAAAAAAATTTAATGGAATTTTTAAAATCATTTTTAGCAATTAAAAACCCTAATTCATAATTCCAAAAATGCCTAGGGCAAGCATTGTAGGACCCATATGGGGAGCTAAGGGCCCAGCCCCACACATGGGAGAACCACATGGGTGTGGAATGTGGGGCCTATAAGGTCCACACGTCCTAGTCGAGTGAGGATGCCCATGTCTTTTCGTTTTTTGTTAAGGATAAAGTTGTCTTTTAATAAAGATATTTTATTAAAGAAGGAAACCCTACAAAATCTTTGAAAAGATTTAGAGTCCATATTTTGTGGGAGTGGAGAATATTTTATATTTTAATATATGCTTTTCGAAAATATTCTTTCAATCTTCTAATTTTGACCAAAACGTTTTTTACTTGAATTCCTACTATCTTATTTGAGAAAAAAGGAAGTTCTAGTCAAAATAGGCTTTTGATTGGTCTTTTCCTAGGTTGAAAAGAAGTGGATGTAGGTCAATGATTCCGGGGATAAGGTTTCTAGATTCTTTCTTAAATCAGAATGTTTAATTCATGGGATGGATGGCTCAGATTTGTTTCCCTCTCACCTCACAGATTACTTAGGAGTCGTATTATGAAGATGAATTCTAGATTGGATAGACATACCTAGACCTACCTGGAGGCTATAAATAGATGGTCGACCCCCTCACTCTCACCATAAAAAAATGCCTAGCATCTCTCTCTCCTCTCTTATCCATGCCTCTCTCACTCTGCCCCTCTCTCCTCTCCTCTCCTCTCTTGTCCCATAAGAGGTGGCACGCACCACCTTAGAGAGCTTGGGGTGGCACGCCACCCACAAGGGTCACAGAGGGGCACATCCAGCCCACTATGGCAATAGGGAGGTGCCACTAAGGTGGCATGCCCTAAGAGTCTAAAAAGGGTCTAGAAAAACCCTACACGGGTCATAACGGGGCAGGTCCAGCCTGCATTGGAAATAAGGAGGTGGCAAGCCCTAAGCGTCTAAAAAGGCTAGAAAAACCCTAATTTGTTTTATGATCTATTAAACCCTAGATTTGGAAAGGTATTTGCTAAAAGAGCTTCCCATATCAGAGGATCCAGCAGGCTAGTAGGATCAAAGTGTGTCGTCATCAGTCAGGTAAGCATGTGTGGGGTGTACCAAGTCCTAAGTAGGTGACCCCAGGCAAACTTAAGTAAGTCACCCAACTGTTTTAAATTTAATTTTTACTCGTATTTATTCAATTTATTGCAATTTTCAGGAACATTATTTGCATTAAAATTTACAGTTAAAGCTTGTTTTCAGTCCTGGATTGAGTCATATTTATTTGGAAGTAAAAAGAGAAGATCCTAGTTGTATTTAGAGTTTAATTTCTTGTTTACAACATTGTTTTGTGACACTTGTAATTGAAATTCAGATATATAAATAAAAGAAAAAGAGAAAAAAATTTATTTTTATTGTCTGAAATTTTACATGCCACTCCTTCAAGGTGAAGAAGGAAATTATTATCTTGTGGTAGTCATTATGTTGTATCATAGTGTTGCATATCATTTATTGTATCTTACATATGGTTTATTCTTTTATGCCCTCTTTAGATGTCCAAGGGAACTTAGTTCTATCCTATATGCCTACCCAAAGAGTCATGCAAACAAAGTTTTAATCATAGAAGTTACTCTTCAAGCTTTGGAGCTCCATTTTGGAAACTTTTTTGTATTTATTATCTTCATCTATATCACTTTTGCGAACTCTAAACACTTTTGCGAACTCTAAAAAAGGCAATGCTCATGGTCTGTGGTCCTTACCATGAGAGTAAATGGAACAAACTAGCATATACGATAATTAACTAGTCGTTTATGAAGGAAACAAACCTTAATTTTACAAGTACAATAAATATAAAGGACGCCACATGAGGTTTGATATCTTACCTTCTGGATAACTTCAAAAAGATGACGCCGTATGTCTCTTTGTAGATCCTCCGGTAGATTCTCAAGAAGATGGTCTTCCTTTACACCACGTGTTGCTGCCCAATTAAACCTTTCCGATTGTCGCACACGCCTAAGACTCCCAAATTGGTAAGTATCAATTGAGCTGACTTTAGGAGTTTGACACCAAACTATACACACAATTTTTTCCTATACGACCAAACTATATACAAGCATGTCTTTTCCATTGATAGTTAACCCTTTTTGTTAGTTTAATATACTTCTTGAGCGATACAGTATCATAAAATAAATATCTACCACCTAACCAAATCAAAGAAAGAAAAATATGTAACTGCCATATGGAACAATGCAATTATGAAACATCATGTCCTTTCCATATTCTTTAATGTATTTCCCCCATACAAGCATTGAACCTAACATACGACTAATAGTTGAAATGAGAACCATAATACCGATTACAACCTCAACCTAGTTAAATAAGGCAACTAGTTAAAAGGCTTTGGTCAGATTCTATAACCCTTAAATAGGAAACTAGTTAAAAGCAAGGCAATAGAAAATTTATTTTTGCATGTTCTAACTTCTAAGAAGTTATATATCAGAAGTTTACTGAATATAATTTTGAATTGAAGGACACAAAAATATTTTCGAAGACCAAGGGATTGCAATCATCTTTGGATCTAACAAAAGCTTTAGACTATAATTTACATTATGATTTATATCTACAAAGGGTTGGTATTCGATGCTGTGGACAGTTAGAAGGGCACAAGCACCTTTTAATGGTTCATATTGAACCTAGCCTCATCCAAGGGCCAAACTTTGTTTTTTATTTTTAATTTTAATTCAACAATTATGATTATCTGAAATTTAGGTTTTAGCTTCATTTTTATAAGGAGAATCCAATAAAAATAATAAAAATATTTTGAAGAAAAAATATTGAAAAAAATATATTTAGGGGTATTTTGATCATATTTTATTTAATTTTTTTTTACTTAGTTTGATTTAGTTTTCTTTATAAAAAGGATGCAGTTTTTTATGAGGACTAGGCATTATGAAAACAAAGTAAAGCCGCATCTCAAATCCTCGTCCAAAACATGATGGCTCTAAAATCAATCCCAATATTGACTATAAAATTTTAAGCTAAAAAATTCTATAGATCCATGAACACTTATTTTTCAGGCGAAATGGACAGTCTAGATAATGTGCTACAATGCACACTATTTTTAGGGTTTGAAATCCAAACTTTTTGTAACAACTATGATGGTTAAAGGATGAGATGGTCGATTTGAAGGTTCCGATACCAAAACTATAATTTTTGGTGATTTTTAAAGCGAGCCTTTACTTAGTTTGATAAGACAGTAGCTCTATCAAAACAATTTCATTATAAAAAATGAACATACATCCCAAATTTTAGATAAATATAATATTTAAGTAAAACATAAAATACAAAATTAGGTTTGACCGTTAGAAATAGCCTTGCACAAGCACCCTTCCAAACGTCCACATAGGGCTGGCAACAGCCGAGCCTGGGCCATGCCAGCCCTAGTCCACATAAGGCCAGCCCAGGCTTGGGCCAAAGAGGCCCTAGCCCAAGGCCGGGCAGGGCCGTATCAAGCCAGGCCATGTAAAATCAAGATAAAAATAAAAAAGAAAACAAAGAAAAAAAGAGTCGGGACAGGCCGGGCTGAACCGGTCTGGCCTTGGCCCATGCTGACTCAGCTCGGCCCTACCCTCGGGCCGCAGTTTCCCGGCCCTACCCTCGGGCCGTAGTTTCCATGCCCTAGCCCGATCCTCGGGACACATTATGTGGCCTCAGCCCTGGTTTTTTAGGGCCGGGCTGACCAGGCCGAGCCAGACCATCCAGCCCATTCAACCCTTACATCAGTCCACATGTTGTGGACGTGATACTTTTCCATCTATAAAATATATGTGGAGATTATGGCCTTATCTGGATGCACATATAAGTGCTGCACAAAGCAGGCTCACACTCATTGGCAGTATGATGCTGAGATTCCAGCATCTGATATATATAGTGTTGTACCAATGTGCCATACTTCTTTTTTTTTTGGGTAATTCAGTGGGGAAGACATGCCCCTACCCGGTTTTTTAAGTAGATTAGGAGTTAAATTTTTGAAGGTGTTAGTGGGGTGGTGTTATTGATAGGAATGGAAACCACAACTTGGTAACTAAGTGTGGGATGCTACCACCACGACCGCAGCCCCTTTCTTCAATGTGCCATACTTTAGAAAAGCCTTTCTGCCTACATCACCACACATTCAGCAACCAAATCCCCCCTCCCAAAAAAACAAAAATTCACAACAAATAAAAAAAAATCTAAAAAAAATGACGCACACATAAAGTATAAATATAAGTCAAGTGGCCAAGGTCCAAAACACATGGTTAGGGCAATTTTTTGAACTGAAATTTTGCACATCATCTTTGATTCACCAATTAGCAAATAAAAAAAAAAAAGAGGATCATGAGTTCTTAAACGCCTGTATCTAACCGCCCATCAAATGAATGATCTGCATTCACTATTACAGCATAAATAACTTGGACCATTAATAAGATGCAATTTATTATTTATAATTAATTGTCAAGATGAACAGAGACGAACTGCAAGTTTCAGGGTGAACAACCCCCCACCCCGGCCTCTTCCCCAAAAGGGCTTTTAGCCAATGCTGCGGCACACACACGCACATAATAACACTTTCTAAAGCCTCTATCACATATATATATATATGGAAGCATTTACGCAACGCCCATGGGCAAAAATGAACAGTATTTTCACTCATAGGTTCATCACCATCCGAAAAAATTTCGGGCGACGTGACGGACATGTTAGGTCCGTAACATTCAAAAAAATATGCGGAACCACAACAGATGGTGCACCGTCTGTTCAATGAACCACCACAAACATAGCAAGTCCGTGACGGTGGCAAAACACTGTAGCACTTCGCCTATAGACGTTTCTTAGGTTTTTCCTATATATATATATATGGAAAAGTCTTCCCAACGCCTATAGGCGAAAATGAACAGTAATTTTGCTTACCCTCATCACCGTCCAAAGTTCATCGTACGATCACGATTGTTGGGTAGTATTTTATTTTTCAAATTTTTTTACAAATCGGAATGATTTCTCTTTCATTTAAAAGAAGAGGTTAAAGTAAAATTTGACTTCATTGATAAACCAAGAATTCATGGAATAAATAGTATCAAAAATAAGATTTCTACGAAAGAAAGATTTCCCTTTCATTTAAAAGAAAGGTTAAGTATAAGACTATTGATGAAAAATTGACATCACCACCAATACCAAATAAAATTAATAATTTCAAGCCAATACTTGAAAAAGAAGTTTGTGCAGAAATCCCTAACACTTTTTAGAATAGAAAGCAACACATTGTGGAACTTCCTTATGAACCAGGCTTTAACGAATAGAAAATTCCAACTAAGGCCAGGCCAATACAAATGAATAGCAGACTCTTAGAAATTTGTAAAACTGAAATACAAGAACTTCTTGACAAAAACTAATTAGGAAAAGTTCTTCATCGTGGAGCTGTGCAGCTTTTTATGTAGAAAAAGCTTCGTAGATTGAAAGGGGAGCCCCACGCCTTGTTATAAATTGTAAACCCTTGAATAAGATTTTGAGATGGATTCGCTACCCTATTTCAAATAAAAGGGATCTCCTAGATAGATTAGTCAATGCCTGTATTTTCTCAAAGTTTGATTTAAAATCAGGATATTGGCAAATTCAAATATTGGAAAAAGATAAATATAAAGCAACATTTAATGTTCCCTTCGAACATTACGAATGGAATGTAAGGCCTTTCGGGTTAAAAAATGCCCCTTCAAAATATTATGAATGATATATTTAATCCGTATACTAAGTTCATTATTGTCCATATTGATGATGCCCTCGTATATTCTGATAATATTGACCAACATTGGAAACATTTAAATATATTTTTTAAAGCTATAAAAAATGCCGGTCTAGTTGTTTCTGCTAGAAAAATAAACCTTTTTAAAACAAAAATTAGGTTCCTTGGGCATAATATCTTTCAAGGAAGGATAATTCCTATAGATAGAGCAATTGAATTTTCTTCCAAATTCCGTGACATCATAAAAGATAAAAAAGAATTACAATGATTTTTAGGATGTCTAAATTATATTTCAAATTTTTATAACGATTTAGCATCAGATGCTCAACCTTTATTCTAGAGATTAAAAAACGAATCCTCCAAATTGGACTAATGAGCATAGCATGACAGTTAAAAAATTAAAATAGCCGAAGAGGGATAAAATAAAATTCATAAAGAATAATGGGTAGCATTCATACATAATTTCATTGAGTTATAATAACAGAAACAGAGGTGCAAGATTTAGAGAAGCAAAATAGAGATAGGCACTTGCATGAAAACTCGAAGCAGAGGTGAGTGACAGAAAGCAGACTTGAAGTACTCACAGTAATCACTCAAACATACTACAACAATAACTCAAAAAGCACTTCCTTACAAAGTATTAAAACCCTAGCTATAATATTCAGAAGGAAAATCCCAAAGTTTCTACTTCTGAGGCCTGGTCCTCCTTTTATAGAAGAGGGTAGGGCGGACTTCAAACATTCTTAAGTCCGCATCGACAAGGTAAGATGCATTTTCTTTCAAGTAAAAGTAAAAGGTAGGGTAAAAGCAAATATAAAGGAAAGATTCTTGTCAGCTTTTTACTATAGCAACAGTGTTTTTTGTCAGAAATAATGCTTCTTTTACTGTAGCAATAATGATTGGTGTGTTGACAATCTTTTACTGTCATCTTTGGAACACGTGTCCTGAATGGTGATGGAGTCGTACCGTCCATGATATTTTGTCTAATTTATTTGGGAAAATAGTCTCATACAATCATCTTCATTTGGAGGATCCCAATATTTGGTTTCTATATCATTTGAGGAAGTTGTTATTTTAACTTCTACTTCTTCTTCCAGGGCAAAAAGATTTTTTCCTGAGCTTGGCTTTTGAAAGAGTGGGGTTTTTCTGCTGCATCAGAGCAATGTAATCGAAAAACCCTATATCTGATTTTGGTGAGGAATACGAAATTGTCTTCATATAGATTTTATCGAGATCTAGAGAATCATTCTTATAATTGTCCCACCATTTAATTGAAATTTGTCTTTGTAGTTCTGGAATATAATCCCACCGGTCTAAATCATCTTCAAAAATTTGGTAGTACCATTTTAAAATCCAGGGAATCTGAGATAAAGCCATGAAATATATGTGATAGTTTCCTTTTAGACTAGCTCTATTCTATTCAGAGAATTTTCTCTGTGATATTTGAAATTTTTCTAGAAGTATCTGGCTTAATGATCCCCATAACAGGAACCAACTTTTAAACCAGTTTGGAAATTTTGCTGGCTCAGTTCTTTTAAACTGCACATACCAGCTGTGTGTATTTTTGGTATTCTGGTAGACAAAGACTTCGGCCTATGCCTTGATATATTCAAAATAATGATAGGATTTGATTTTAAATCTTTGGGTAATTAATGCCCTTGGTTTTAAGGGATTCAGGCCCCAGTCATTATAAGAGATTCTTTTATGTATTTGGAATTTTGAGTATGTTATTTTCGAGTCATTGTTTTTATAGTGGTGTACTATTGACACCGACCCGGTTTCCATTAAAATAGCTTCATACCATTCTCAACATCTTTCTGCCATATTAGGGTGTAGATGATGGCGCAGATATATGACGGCTAATTCAGCAGGGTCTTTTTCCCTGTATTCATTTTCTGTTATGATCAGCGGGATATAAGCTGTATCAAGAAATAGAGTTCTATCAGGGTTTGGACTATTGGACTATTAGAGCTCAAAGGGGAATGTTGGGGAGATATTTGAATCTCTTGAGCTTGCTTTCTTATTAAAGCATTTGGATTTGATGAGGAAGCTAGGGATATTCCTGGGCTAGAACTATTTGTAGCCAGGTGTTTTCCTGGGCTATTATATAATGTCAAGCCTTTTCCTGAGCTAGGGACTATATCCATCGGCTGTATTCTCGGCCGTTGGCTTCTCCTTCCCTCCCTGCAAATATTCTCTAGTCAAAAAGTTAGGAAAATGGTTATTTTTCCCTTGAATATGTTCAATATCAAAATCAAAAGCGGAAAGAATACCTTGCCATCGAGCGAAAATTTGCTTGGCGACAAGATTTTTGACATCCTTTTCTAAAATGTCTTTAGCTGATTTACAATCGTATTGGGAATTTTTTGTTACATCTAGGATTTTTTGTTTAAGTATACCTCCTAATCCTATTTTAGAAGCATCGAATTCTATAATTTTAAAAGCTGTAGGATTGGATAGAGCTAAACAAGGTAATTCTTTGGCCTTATGTTTTAATTTTTTAACTGTCATGGTATGCTCATTAGTCTAATCTGGAGGATTCTTTTTTAGTCTCTGGAATAAAGGTTTAGCATATGAAGCTAAATCTTTATAAAAATTTGAAATATAATTTAGAATCCTAAAAATCTTTGTAATTCTTTTTTATCTTTTATGATGCCAGGGAATCTGGAAGCAAATTCAATTGCTCTATCTATAGGAATTATGATTCCTTGCAAGATATTATGCCCAAGGAACCTAATTTTTGTTTTAAAAATCTTTATTTTTCTAGCAGAAACAACTAGACCGACATTTTTTATAGCTTTAAAAAATATATTTAAATGTTTCCAATGTTGGTCAATATTATCAGAATATACGAGGACATCATCAATATAGACAATAATGAATTTAATATATGGATTAAAAATATCATTCATAATATTCTGAAGGGGCATTTTTTAACCCAAAAGGCACACATTCCATTCGTAATGCTCGAAGGGAACATTAAATGTTGTTTTATATTTATCTTTTTCCAATATTTGAATTTGCCAATATGCTGATTTTAAATCAAACTTTGAGAAAATATAGGCATGGACTAATCTATCTAGGAGATCCCTTTTATTTGGAATAGGGTAGCGAATCCATCTCAAAACCTTATTCAAGGGTTTATAATTTAAAACAAGACGAGGGGCTCCCCTTTCAATCTCCGAAGCTTTTTCTACATAAAAAGCTACACAGCTCCAGAGTGAAGAACTTTTCCTAATTAGTTTTTTGTGAAGAAGTTCTTGTATTTCAGTTTTACAAATTTCTAGGAGTCTGCTATTCATTTGTATTGGCCTGGCTTTAGTTGGAATTTTCTATTCGTTAAAGCCTGGTTCATAAGGAAGTTCCACAATGTGTTGCTTTCTATTCCAAAAAACGTTAGGGATTTCTGCACAAACTTCTTTTGCAAGTATCGTTTTGAAATTATTAATTTTATTTGGTATTTGTGGTGATGTCAATTTTTCATCAATAGTCTTATACATAACCTTTCTTTTAAATGAAAGAGAAATCTTTCTTTCGTAGAAATCTTATTTTTGATACTATTTATTCCATGAATTCTTGGTTTATCAATGAAGTCAAATTTTACTTCATATCCTTCAGTATCAGCTTTTATCCCAGTATTATCAATTCTAATGGGGTAAAGCATGTTTAAGAAGGGAGTTTCAAGTATCACAGGCTGTCTTAATCCTTTAACCATTGTAAAAAGAAATTTAAAGCATGCACCGTTATTAATTAAGAGGATATCAAATAATTGCTTCTTTATTTCAAGGTCTATTTCTAAAGCATTTATTTTCTTTTTCATATGACATTTATTTTTATAGTGTCCTATTTTCCCACAGTTATAGCAAACTGGTATTTTTCTTTTTCCCTTCTATTTAAAGGAGTGATCTTGTAAAACTTTTTTAGGAAAGGTATTTTTCTTTCCTTTTGAATATCTAAACTTTGTCTTTCTAGAATCTCTAGAGTCTCTATATTTCTGTTTGTGAGAGGGCTTGGAAGTAGGTATTGTGTTAAAACCGAATTGCTCATAAAATCTCCCAATTCCTTTTTCCCCGTCATTCTTTGTTTCTCCAATTGTCTTTTCAATTTTAAGTCTTGTGCACAAAGCAAGACCTTCAGCACAAATTTCTACTGATAATTCTCCAAGAGTACACAAAATAAGGAATAATTCCTCCATGCTTACTTTTCAATCTTATCTTAACTTTTTCCCCAAACAAATGAGAAAGTCCAGCAATGAATTTTTCTTTCCAATGGTCAGCTTTACTATCTTCTCTAGATAGCATTCTGGAATAAAAT
>NW_006499705.1:2375651-2387272 GCF_000471905.2 Amborella trichopoda | reverse complement strand
AACGTAACCGTAACTAACGTTAACGTTTAGTTAAGTTAGTTAGTTATTACTTATTATTACTTACTACTATAACTACGTACGTACGTATATATACTACTACTCTCTCTCTCTCTCTCTCTCTCTCTCTCTCTCTCTCTATATATATATATATATATATATATATATATATATATACACACACACACACACTTGTTCTCACCCCCCCCATTCATGCAGCTACTAGTAAGAAAAGAAGTTCTTCAAAAATGTAGCAAGTTCGACAAGGTAAGTATCAGCCTTCTATACATCATAAAGAGGAATGCCACCTTCAACACAATAAATTAAAACTCTAGAAAGTAAATAAGATAAATGCAAAAGAAAAATACAAGGATCATATTATACAGAATCCATATGCCTGAAAACTTGTCATGATAGAGCAATCAATGAAAAAAGTTAACAAATCAATTTATTAAAAAAAAAGAAAATAGTTCAAAGACTACCTCCTCAAATCCTCTGGCAGACGTCGATAACTCATCCATTGTTCAACATCGCGGCGCTGTAATTGCATTTCCAATCTCCTGGAGAAATAATATGTTGTGTTTCTCTGAATGTTTCAGTCATAAGGTCTTAAAAGTGGCAAGAATAATATTAACTACAAAGAAAAATTATTCAACAATCATTTAATCAAATATAAAAGTATGGAGCAAAATAATTAAAAAGGCATGTTATACCTATGTATTGAATAAAGTAAAATTAGAAGTTGAATGAGTTTTTCTTTTTCTTTTCTATTTTATGTCTTTTTTGTTGGGGGTAGATTACTGCAAAAAGGTCCCCTACCCATGATAGGAATGGAACTCCAGGTGTCATGTTGTAACACCTATTACCCTGACCACTAGTACCTTGACTCCATTTCTAGAAGTTGAATGAGTTTATTAGTTAAACATCTCACTTTTCTAATATGAGGCATCCCACCGATTCATGCATTATATCGATCATGACATAAAATGGAAGCATTTAGAAAATCAATAGTGATTGACTTTCAATCTAAAAATCCTTCCATTTCTCTTGCTCTAAAATTATGTTCCCTAATAAAGTAATGACGTAAGAACTTCCAAAATTAAACACTTCTTGAGCTACAAACGTTTCCTCCACATCCAAGACACAAAAACCAAGTGGAGGTACCATGTACACATCTTTTTGTAATTCCCCAAGAAGTAATGCATTCTTGACATCTAATTAATGCAAGAGCCACTCCAAGTTAACCGCCATAGATAGAAGTAGCCGAGTGGAAGCCAGAGGGGCAAATGTTTCCCATTAATCTATTCCATAGGTATGAATAAACACATTGGCGACTAATCCCTCCATGTCAACAGTAACATCGGCCTTGAGCCTCACAGTGTAGACCCATTTGCAGCCAATCAACTTCTTCCCTTTAGAGCGTCTACTAGTTCCCAAGTACCACTCTTACATAATGCCCTCACCTCCTCACACATAGCCTCCTTCCACTTGGGATGACCTAAAGCATCTGTAACACTCGAAGGAATAGAAACAGAAGACAGAGGACATAAAAGCATGGTAGGAAGGAGAAGACAGAGGACATAAAAGCATGGTAGGAAGGAGACAATGACTCATAAGAAACAAAATTGCTAATTGGGTGAGCAGTGCAATTACATTTACCTTTCTATCTAGCAACGGGCAGATCCAAATGATCACATTGAGAATTGATAGATTTCAAATTAGAATTACCAGGATGAGAGGTATGTAACTAGCTTGGAGGCCTGTCAACTATGGTGGTCTTCACTTCCTTTTGCTACCGTCAAGTACAGAGTTTTAATTCCTTTCTTCCAACTTCAACATACTTGAGCTCCTAAATCAAGAAAAATAGGTATAGGAAGGGGAACATGAGGCCTCGAGGCCTCTCTTCAACATTGTTCTCCCCTGAAGACAAATAGAGAAAAAAGGAGTGGACTCAAAGATGTAGCCTCCATCGAAACAAATTTCTTCCTTGACACTGCATCATAGAACTATAACCCTTTTGAGAGGACGGACGACCCAGAAAAATACACACCACATATTTGGGGTCCAACTTCTTATGATTCGGACCAAGAACATGAGCAAAGCAAACACAACCAAAAACTTTAAGAAGAACACTAAAATGTGGATGATCAGGAAAAAGAAGTTTATAGGGAGATTTGTTTCCTAGAACATGAGAAGGCATCCAATTGATGAAATAAGATGCAGTAAGAACAACTTCTGACCGATACTACTTTGGTACATTCATACTCAAGAGTAGAGCATGGCTAACTTCCAACATGTGTCTATTCTTTCTTTCAGCTATCCCATTTTGTTGTGGGGTATATGAAAAAGAGTTTTGATGTTCAATGCCATGTTCCTCAAGATAGGACAACTCACCATTTACCACTCTCCAACTCGATCAGATTTAAATACCTTAATATTAGTATCAAACTGAGTATGGATCATCTTATGAAAGATATTAGGAACCTCATCTTTGGTCTTCATAAGACAGATTCATGTATACTGAGAGTAATAATCCACACAAAAAAAAATACTGATAACCAAACATAGAAGTATCGGGAGATGGACCCCACACATCAGAATGGACAATAGCAAAAAGAACAAGACAGACTTTATATTGAAGCTCTGACACAATAGTAGAAGAAAACGTCTTAGGAAATAAAATTTTCAATGACTGAAATGGCAATTGACAAAGTCGGAGATGCCATTACAAAATCCAATCTTTATTGACACTGTTGCTAGACTAAAGAGCTTGAGGAGTAGTAGTAGACAAGTCAAGAATATAAAGACCGACCACTCGCAATCATCTTCCTCATATCCAGGTCATGGAAAACAGCGTGGGAAGAAAAGGATGTTGCACTACAATGTAGACTCTTGGTAATGCGACTGACAAACATTAAGTTTAAAGCAACACTAGGAACATAAAGACCTGATGAGACAATTGAGGAGAAATATTTACAGTTCCTTTTCCAGCAATGGAAGTAAAAGATCCATCAGCAATTCTAACCTTGCCACCACCAAAACAAAGAGACAAAACAAAACAGAATAGGAAGAAAACCAGGGAGATATACCAATCATACGATCTGAAGCTCCCAAATCAATGATCGGGACTGTCCAGATGGATAAAGAGAAATATATCAGCAGAAACATGAATACTTGAGTAGGTAAAGGACGATGTAGAGGCAGTAAACGGGCCATGTAGCTGATCAAACAAACAACAAAGGCTCAATTTCCTCCTTACGAACTGATATCATCTCCTTTTGGGCAGAAGACGAGGGTCGTGCTGCAATGGGTAGTGTTTGATTTGTATTAATAGTTGTTGAACCACCAGTAGATGAAGCATTGTGTGCATTGAATTGTCCAAGATGATTGAACTTTGCTGGTCAACCAACTAAATCCAACAATTCTCTTTAATCTGATGACTTCTACCATAATGATCACACTTCATCTTACTCTTATCTCCATGATTGGAACCTCTTTGTCCAAATTTTTGAGATCCACCCCTTTTATTGTTGCTAGGAGGTAATGAGACTGAGAAAAGGAGAACAATCCATTGGTTGTGTAGGCAGCAAGACACTTTTTCTACTTTCCTCGCTCTAGATAAAGGAATATACTTGATTGAGAGATGGAAGATTATCCCGACTGAGGATTTGAACCCTAGCTAACTCGGGTTTAGTCCAGTCAAAAACTCAATGTTCTACAAAATGCTTGTATTTATCTCCATCGTTCTTGCAAGCCGGTTTAAACATCTGCTAATGATCCATTCCTCCCATAGGCTTTCAAGTAAATAGAAATAAGTAGCTACAGACTACTCCCCTATTAAAGATGGGATATCTCCTGCCCAGTTGGTACACTCAGGACATACTCTTGCTTTGGGAGTACGTTTGGTGTACCGAATCCCAGATTTCTCTCACAATCTAAAGAAACATGAGGCCCCTACTAATTGAAGGTAGCATTGAGTGCAACAACAAGACATCATAGTTAAATTTTCAATCTCCCACTTCTCACGTGAGGGATCGTTTCTTTAGGTCCAATAATTTTTTCAATGATATATCCCACCCTCCCTCGTCCACCAATAACATTTCAGCAGACTATGACCATTCCAGATAATTTATCCCATCAAGTTCGATAGTTGTAATATGCAATACAAGGTTTTCTCCATGGATAGCCCTGTGAGAGGTTAAACCCGAAGTACAAGAGGTGGTAGAGGAGTGCTCGTGAAATAGACGAAAATGCAATAGTATAATCACATAACAGATTTACGGATACAATTATCAAAGAGATTGTAACTTGTAAGACATTAAAATGCTTGAAATCCCAATTATCATAGTAGGAACTAGAAGTCTAAACTAGAAACGATACACAAAGTCAACAAGGCAAAATCAAAAAACAAATACATCAAGTCATCAACCAAACAAGTAAATATATCATTAAAAAAAAAAGGTAAAAGAAAAAACACATGATTCACAACATAATATGTTGTAGCAAACAAAATCAAAACCCTATTTTTAAATATGATTATGTTTTAAAAATATCAAAATCAAATCGATGTCGGTGCAAACTTCGTCTATTGGGTCACCATCAGTCCTCAAAATCAACTACTAGAAGCTCTAAATCCACCCACGAATACCCCCCAAAACCCTTTTCCCCCCTTTTTAGGGGGGAGAAATGACATTTTTTTTACCCTCGCCAAGGGTTTTTTTCGCCCTACCACAAACTGTCACTGGGCGACACCTAGGCGGCGCCTTGCCCGCCTAGGCAGGCGCCGGAGGCAGGGCGCATAATTCCACTGCCCAAACAGCGCCTAGGCATTTTTTGAAATTTTTCACCTAAGCGGTTGGGCGGCCGAATTTTTTAACACCACATACAAGATATCTTGATAAAATATGAATCTTACAACTCATAACCAAGGTTGCGACATATTATAGGAGTCCAACAACCAATTTTGAAAAACCAAAGCATCCCAACCAGTTCTAGGGTTTTCAGTTCAGTATCACAAACTCGACACAAATAGAAATTTACGATGAAATTAGGGATTGATGCACCATACCAATTTCATATCTACGTTCTCGATGCACACCAACGAAATCTAGGGTTTGCGTCACCGTTAGTTTCCAGATCTAGGCTTTCCAGATTTAAGGTTTTGATCCAAAACAACCAAGTGGAGGAATTTCAATTCACACTGACCAGATCTAGGATTCTGCCACTATTAATTTTCTGATCTAGGTTTTTGAACCACACATTGGGGGTGGGGGTGGGGGTGGGGGTGGGGGTGGGGGTGAAGGGACTTTAACATTAGTGTTTTCAATTCATACTTGATTTTCTAGGTTTAGGGTTTCTGATCATATGGCTACTAGAGACCTTCTCTCGGTCAGATCACATCATTATGGTTTGAAACAAATATCCCCAACCCCAAGCTTCCTGCTCTAATACCAAGTTAAAATACAATACACTACTATTTAAGGAAAGAAAGAGTACAAGAGATATTCGGACAAATCTTAAGGCACAAACTATATACAACTCAATCCTGAAAATATACAGCTTTACCGTTGATATAACTTTGTAATCACACAAACACACTATTATGTATTACAGACCAGTATATGTCCTATAATATACAAAACATCCAAGATCCCGCGACATGCAAGTTTATATATCTATATGTATAAATAAATAAATAAATATATATATATATATAAAAGGATTAGTTTTAGAGAACATAAAATGAAATATAAGAAATAAAATGAGCACTAAGCAAAAGATGCATGATTTGTTCTACTAATACATATTATTTATCAAAATAAATTAATAAGCACTAGGAAAATCAAATAACATCAAAAGTAACAAAATAGATTTGGAATTTTCATTTGAATAAGCAGTCATACCTTCGCCCGAGAGATTGTAGAAAGTTTTGCATATTTCCAATAAGCAAAGCAAAGAGGAAGAGGCCAAGTCCAATTATGCCCATTGTGAAGAGAACTTCCCACGGAAAAACACTAGGAACTTGGTTTCCTGCTAGAGTACTGATTTGCTATCATGCGTGTATGGCCACAAACAAGAAGCAATGTTAATAGAAGGAAAGCCCTATAATACACTAATAGAAACCATTGCCTAGAATAAAAATAAGATGTCAACCCATAGGAAGTGTATGGCCACAAACAAGAAGCCATGCTAATAGAAGGAAAATCCTATAATATACTAATAGAAACCGTTGCCCAGAATAAAAATAACATGTCAACCCATAGGAAGTTCTAATACTGAGAGGTGATTAGATATAAAAATGAAATCACGATTTAGAGGTTACAAGTAATTAGAAATGCCAACTTAACCATTCAACTCCACAATATATGCAGTTGTTTAGAACTCAGCAGAGTCTTTAAACAAAACAGCTGAGTCCAATTTGTTTTGACTCGCATCAGGACCAGATTTAGCCATATTTACAGGGATCTTCCAAACAGGTGGCAGTCCCACTCCAAGATCTCATCCCGATTTCTAGATTTTGGGATCCCAATCCTGACTATCAAGGATCATCGTTCCCATTGTTAGGGATCTCAATCCCAACCTTAAAGACTAGGATAACAACCAAGCTGATGATTTTCTTTATTTAAAGCCAGTTAGCAACACAACTTTAGTTTTAATATAGTTGCATTACTTGCTGGCCATAAATAAAAAATACCCACTTTAAAGAGTATATATAATCCTAGATCCCCAAAGCTTGGGATCATGATCACAAAAGGTGAGGATCAAAATCCCAAAAAGTTGGAATCTCGATCCACAACATTTGGTGAACTTCATCCCTAACATATGCATTGTACGGACAACGCTCCCAACCACAAGGATCTTCCATCATTTCACAATACCTCACTCCCTGTCCCGATTCTGCTCCTGGTCCTGCTCCCAAACCCAACAACTATGGGTTGAGCCAAAAGTCCAATTTGACTTAAAAACGTTAAGCAAAACTCGAAGGAAACCCCAAAACTCAAAGGAAAAGGGACGTTAGCAAATGCAAAAGAAAATTCAAGTACCTGAAAACCCCAAAACAAAGAATAAATATATCTTGAGATAATTCTAGATTCAATAGTAACAGGAACAGCTGTTCCATAAATTCCATATGGGAAGGGGCCATTTTTAGCGTCATAACATTGGGCAGCAACAGAATTATTCTTCCAGCTATCCCAAAGTGATGACTCTTTGAATTTTTCCAGATAGCTCCCATGACCACAGTCAAGGAATTCAAAGCAGGCAGAAGTGTTTATAAATTTCCAGCAAGCATCTCGTAAACATACATTAACCCTCTGCACAAAACAAAAAGCACAAAAGAAAAACCATGTAAATACCGCAATGGCACATGAAATGATTAAATAACAAATGACTGACATCACATGTTAATATAGAGAGGAAACAAGTCCAAAAACTTCTTATCACAGATAAGCAATTCTAAAATTTAAAGTTATGATGGGATTGTTGAGTCTCGCCCATGTAATGGTAAACCCTACAATGTCCACTTCCGAAGATTCACCTTGTCTTGATATTCAGAAACCAGCCTGCTAAAAAGATCAACACACGAAACCAGGGAAATAAAGATCACCGATTTCTGCCACTTGGAAACCTTCTTCTTGATGAACTCATAGACCACAACACATAAAACACTCATGCACAAAATAGAACCAGGGAGCAGACAGTCACAGAAAACCAAACAAGCATAAAAGCTATCTTGTACGCACAACCCCATACAAGAGGCAAACGCCCAACGGTTAGGATTGAAACATGGCAATCCGATGTCCCGTGTTGCATGATAGTCTTGCATTTTTATTCTTTTCTAAAAATCATATTTACATGAAATTAGTATGGTGCATCCAAATAAAATATTAAAAATTATTCTGAAGCCAAAAATGACCAAACTGCCAATGGAAAAAGACAAGGCTAGTTTGATCATTATGCAATATTAAAATATTTTTAAATATTCTACTTGTATGTGACTTGATAAAAATCTATCGCTTGTTCCAATTTTTATGTCAAACTGATTTCTGTAGAAAATAAATAAATCTAGATGACTGTGCGCAAAAGATCTAAAATCCGATAGGTTGATTTTTGGCAAATAAAGAGCGAGAAAACACTCAAACATTAGTAAGCAAGAAAAATAAAGCAAGAAATAAATCATGCAAAAAAAATACAAGGATTTTACATAGTTTGTTATAGATGTGACTACATTTACAGGCAACAATGATTGACAATTCTCCACTAATCAAACGAAAGAAAATTACAAGATTGCTCTTACCTAAGATAACTAGAGACAAACTCAATCTCTCACAAAGCTTCTCTCTACACAACTCAGGGACACTCTACACAACCCCTTAACTCATTCTCTCTCTCTACAATGTCTATTTATAGAGAAAATAAGGAAACCCCCAAAAGGAATCAGTGAATGCGCAACCCATATCCTCTATCCTTTTGGTAAGTTAAAGATATCTTGACATATATGTTTCTTAAAATTAGGGATTCATATACCACTAAATATTTTTTGGGTGAAGATATCCCACTAAATATGGAAACTCAAAGATTATCATGCGACTTTAACTTGGAAGTCAAGATAAACTCCAACAAATCTCCACCTTGTCTTGGATTCCAAGAGAGATTCCCATTGATCGTCCTCTCAACATGCGCCCCCATGAGCACTCACCTTGGTAACAAATACATCATCCAACCACAACTCTTACTTTTGTAATGGGACCAGCTTTGTCAACATTATTTCTAACATTCTTGTTAGGTTTTGTGGCCTTTTGAGGCCTAGAGAGCTTGTAAAAATAATAATTTATAATGGAATATGCGCTTCAGTGAAAGTGTGTGTTGACTGACCATGGGTTGGACGGGGGCAGTTTACAGCCATGGTTATGTCCAAAACCCTTACCCCTAGGCATATAACACTACTGAGAAGGGTTTACTGTAGGTCATCTCCTTTTCCGATCAGATAGATCCCCAAGGATGATGTTTGTAGGCCAGGAGAACTGTGAGTCACCTGTGCGTAGTTGCAGGCCTACGAGAGCAAGGGCTAAAGTCTAAACAAACTTTCACACAACATGTACACATAACAACCACATTATTGGGAAACAACGCTATAGAGGGACACGTGAAAATGTGCATAGAGAGAGCCCCATTTGTATTGTGGTGACAAGTGCTAGACTTGCACTTAAAGGGAGGAACTGTAATCCACATTCCAGAGTCATAGTTCAACTGTTTATTATCCAGCTTTGATCAACCAATCCTGAGCCCTTACTTTGAGACTGTGGGTCATAGGTTTTTGTTGGGTTAGATAAGAAAACAATAGTGGATCATAACCCCTTCTATGAGCCCGTTGTCCGATTTCTCCCGAAATATGGAGTCTTGAACCCAAATCTTGTGGAGATGTGTGTCATAGTCCCCTCTACAAAATTATCATACTCCTAGGGTCTATAATTCCATGTAGAGAAAGCGATTAAGCCCGCAACTCTCTGATATGTTGTTGTAATCCACAGCAGAAATGAGTGCACTTCAATAGACCATATCTCCCTCATCCGTAATCCATTTGCGGTGAGGTATGACCCAGTTTGTTCATCTTTGAGTCCTCTATCACTCAAAAAATTTCATGGTGAAAGGAATTGTTAGCAGAGAGTGGTAGTGAAACACTCAGACATGTCGAAATTGCTCTGCAGTCTAACTGAAGATGTATTTACTAATTACTTTTCTCGATTCTCTCATGGGATATCGCACCATATCTTGGTAATTTCACGTTCAAATTCAAATATTAGGATATAATCAAGTTCAAGATAAGACAGCTTACCATTGAAACCACCTGAGGTGCTTCCAAATTCGAACCAAGATATAAGTTTACCATATTGAACCAATCTGTGAGAGATGATTGGTTGTGGTCAAAGATTTGGAAAAGCTTCCTCAACTCTCATCCTCATCACATCAGAAAATCTATTTAAACCCCATTTCTCAGGGAGAGAAGGGACTGATCCCTAAATCCATATACGCCCCTTCACAATCCTTATCCTTGTGCTTGATAGACAGGAAGTGAGAGGAGAGTTACGTCAAATTGTATCCAGTTGTTGCATCGATATTCGAAAGATAAGCCCTTGATAACGTCATCTTCCAAGTTGCATGTAAAGATCATCATATTGAGAGAGAAGGTTATTGATTTCGTGACTCACTTGGAGGCCTCAGCTCGAGGAAGAGTAGAAGTGGACAACCCCCGGCATATAATCAGGTATATGGGCCCCCATATGCCCCGGTGTTGATATTTTTCATACTTCTGTATATTTCTCCTCCTAGATCTGTGTATGTATAAGCTTCAAGGCCTGAATCAAGGGAGTTCGATGCCTCTAGCATTTGTCTCTCTTCTCTCAAGCTTTTGTCCTCTCTCTAGGTGGCACGCCACCCCCCATAAGTGTTGGGATGGCATGAGCATATCTATAGAGATTGAGAGCACACCCAGCCTATTGTTTTGGTTTTAGGGGAGGTGCCATCTTGGCCTCCCCCAAGTGAAAGAGGGTTCTCAATGAAACCCTAATCAGCCCCATAAATCTCAGATAAGGAAATCCCAAAGTTGCTTTCCAATTTCAGATTAGAGGATTCAGCAGTATCTAGAATTTCAAGTGCGCTATTGTCAAGCAATCAGGTGTGGGGTGTAGGGTGTGCTAAACCCTAAGGGGGTAAACTTAGGCAAAAAGTTAGCAAGTTTTCCCTCAGTTATTTAATTTTCTTTTCTACTATTCTTGTTTTTATTCCTAAAAAAAATGATAGTTTATGTTCAGCTTGGAGTTTTTTTTGTTTTTTTAAGTGAACTCTTTTGGCTGTAAGTTATTAAAGATTCCAGATTGTAGTAAGCTTATTTTATTGTATCTGTGGCACCTGAAAGTAGAATTTTCAGTAATTAATAAAAGAAAAGAAAAAAAATTGAATTTATAGCTTGGAATTCTACATGGCCACTTCTTTCACTAAGGCCCAACCCCCACACGTGTGGACCACATAGTTGGGACGTGGCCCACATAGTAGGACACTCCATATGTTACCCAGTATTAGGAGCCCTTTTGGGGATTCAGAGATTTGAATTGTTCATGTGTTATAGAAAATCTTGAAAAATCCTAAAGAATATTGTGTTTAGGAGATATTCTTTCAATCTTTGAATTTTGACCAAGACTCCTTTTCACTTTCATTTCTACAATCTCTTCCTGAGAAGATAAAAGGAATTCTAGTAAAATTAGGATATGAGTTTTGACTAGTCATAGTCTAGATTGACTAGAAGTGAATATGGATCAAAGATCCGAGGATAAGATTCCTAGATTCCTCCGAAAATCATGATGGCTGATTTCAGGGATGAATGACTTTGATTTGTTTCTCTCTCATTTCATAGATCACCTAGAAATCTTTTAGTCAAACTGAATCCTAATCTAAGTGGAATAACCTAGGGTCCTTGAGGCATGTATAAGGAGGGACGGTCCCCATTCTCAGCACCATCTCTCTCTCTCTCTCTCCTCCTCTCTCCTCTCTCTCTCTCTCTCTCTCCTCTCTCTCTCTCTCTCTCTCTCTCTCTCTCTCGTACTACGTACGTACGTACGTACCGTCAC
>NW_006499705.1:2351230-2375395 GCF_000471905.2 Amborella trichopoda | reverse complement strand
TAACGTAAGTACTAACTACTAACGTAGGTAAGTAACTAACGGTACCGGTTCGTAGGACGACTAGTAGTAAGGTAAGGGAACGGGTACCCCGGTACCTTACTTCTACGCACCACTACTCTCTCTCTCTCTCTCCTCTCTCTCTCTCTCTCTCTCTCTCTCTCTTGAGTGGCACACACCACCCCATAGATACCTAGAGGTGGGACGCACCACCTAGGAAACAAAAAGAAAGGGAGCACACCCAACCCTAGGCTTGGTTATGAGAGGTTGTACATAGTGGCATTGTCCCAAAGTTTAGAAAAGGCCTATAAAAACCCTAATTGTTGCAGCCCATGCTCTCAACCCCATAGTTTGTGATAAGGATATTGCAGAGGTACTTCTCAGCTCAGTGGATTCAACAAAACCTAAAGATCAAGTGCGCCATTGGTTTGGTAATCAGGTGTATATGTTAAATCCTAAGGGGGTAACCTAGGCAAGGGTTCAATAACTCTTCCCAATTTTGTTTATTCATTTTATTTTCAGTTCTTGATTCACGTTTATTTTGGATTCCTAGTTGTAAGTTTGAATTCAGTTCTTGAATTCAAAGTTTTATTCAAGTGGAAGACTCAAAAAAGCGAGGGGTAGGCTCAAAAGGACATGGTTGGAAGTAGTGAGAATATGTATGGGAACTTGTGGCCTCACTGAAGGTATCGCCCTTTGATAGAGTAGAATGGCGGACCAGGATTCGTGTAGCCAACCCCAAACATTTAGAAACAGGCTCTGATGATGATGGTTCAAAGATCCTAAACAGTAATAGGTTTGTTTCTGCATTGTATATTGGCAATTGTAAGCAAAAATTTCAATTATTAGTAAAGAAAAATTAATTTATACTTTGGAATTCTACATGGCCACAACTTTCATTTTTCTAAGGAAAGCTCAATTATTTTCAAATGATTGTATAAACAAAAATTACTTTCAGATGACTGTATAAACAAATCTACAATATCACATAAAAGAAATATTTTTTTATGAATCTAAGGCATTTAGGCATGGGCATTATAGGAACAAATCTGAGTAGCACCTCTGTAAACCCACATCTAGTATATAGGCTTATTTCTTTAATTATTTCCATATTCCTTTGGAAAACCATTAATATTAGTCCGTCAATTTTTTACCACATTTGTTCATTGGGATATCAAGTCACAACAGTTGTAGGTGAAGGTTGTAATAAGATACGATCCTTCTGAAAAATATTGATTTTCACCAATGTCCTCATTCTTTTCTAGCAAAATTTGCATTGAGGGGTTTCCCACAAAATTCTCACCATTTGAGGCATCAAACCATCTGGACTATTATTTTATACTTGTTACTCAATATTCCAGTTTATATGAATACTAACAGTGACTTGCCAAAGTATCTTGAATGCACACCAGAGAAATTTTTAACTCCTTTCCTTTTCCATTATCATTACGTGATAAGGCAAAATGCTTATTTGACGTTGAATATGCAACCGTCAGGAGCCATCAAATGTTCTAGATATGGTTTTGGAAATGGTGTTTATTCCATCAAGGAATATTTTTAGATATATATCATTGCATATAATTGGGATAAGGCCTGGATGATGATAATGATAAATCATTGCATGATGGGACTAAGGTTTTAAACTTACCTTAAAGATTTCCATGAAATGAACATGATTCATTTTGATTCGAACTTGCTTTTTGCTCATGTAAAGCCCAAGGGCAGCACAAGAAATTTTCCAAGTTACTATGCTCATGGATCATTAATAACAAGTAAGCATTTTGTCATTTAGTAGTAAAATGTATTAAACAAAATATTTTCAAAACTTCTGAAGATTAATGTCAGGCTAAATATTGTAAACAGGTGAAACCAACAATTCATCAATCAATGATAAGGTTTCAGTCCATACTCCTTGGAGTTGGGAAATCAATGACCGACAACAGATTATAAACGGATAACAATTAATGAGACTTCATTTATATATTAAATCTCATTGTCACTCAATTGATTATCACTACTGTGCTTGTACTCACATTAGGGTCTAAGTTCAATGAGAGCAAAGAATAATTTTATATCAGTGTAAATTAACAGTTCTGAATCCAGATGTACGGTATATGCTTTATGAAACACAGAATATTGTGACAAAATAATAAGGAAACTAGGGACTGCTGACTTGTTCTGTATGTTGGATGCTTCACTAACCTGCAAGCCCAGGAGATACCAGCAGGAACCCACCACATGCCCCGCCAGGACAAAAATGAGAAGGTTAATGACAAAATTTGCCCATGCTGACTCAAATATGAACCCAGTTTCAGATCGACCAACAAGCAATGGAAGAAATCTACACATTCTTGGGATATACTGGAGAAGAACAGTGGCTCGTAACAGATTTTTTGCATAATTAGCAGCCGAGGATCCTATATACTTAGGCAACACAACCAGAATCATGATCTGCAGAATTAAGTACAACCTATTAGAGATGAACGGTTAATTATTAATTTCAATCAGGAACAGTTAGTATTTCATATACTACATGGAAAAAAGAAGTTTAGGTGGACATGAAATCATGTGGTTCACATGCTGACCCATGGGGAGAAACAATCGAGAATCTCATCAATACAATTCATGGAAAATAAGTGCACATCTAAATGTCCCATGATAGAATTTAAAGTGACTCGATCTTCTAAAAAAAATATGAAAATATCCATGCACTAGAAATATGTTATAGCGCAACATATTGAGAGAAAAGCTTAGTCTCATTAATTGGAAAAGAGGGAATAGCTCTCTCATAAATAGAATAATGAGTACAAAAGACTGAAATATTCATGAGTACAAAAGACTGAAATATTCTTTTTCAAGAGTTTTTTGGACATCTTATAAATACAATTACAAACAGATGCTTAATTACAAAAAAATAGACTTGGGCAAACTGCTTCCCTCAATTGCGCAAAAATAGTATGACAAGTGAACAGTGTGCTACTTGATTAACTGCTTTGAGAAGAATTCTTTGCAATTATCAACTAAGAGGATATGAAATGCAAGCAAGAAATAAAACTGAAGTAGAGATGATCGTTGGGTTTTATGACCTTTAAAGGCCTAGAGAGCTTGTAAAAATGATATTTATAGTGGAATATACACTTGAGTGGAAGTGTATGAGTTGACTGAGCAAAGGTTGGGAGGTCTATGACCCTGGTCATATCTAAAACCCTTACCCCTTGGCATGGGGCCCTACCGAAAAGGGTTTGCAATGGATCATCTTTTGTTGAGGTAGGAAAGATGCCTAGGGATGATGTTTATAGGCCAGGAGAACTGTGTGGTCTTCTGTGTGCAGTTATAGGCCTGTGAGAGCAAGGACCAAAGCCTCAACAAACTTCTGTACGACATGTACACATGACAGCAGCAATACTGAAAAGCAGCCCTAAAGAGAGACATGTGTACATGTGCATAGAGAGAGTCGTTTTGTACTGTGGTGACAAGTGCTAAACTTGCTTTTAAAGGAGGGAACTGAAATCCATAATCCAGGATCATAGTTCAACTGTTTATTATTTAATTTTGACAAGCCAATCATGAGCCCCTGCTTTGAGACTATGGGTCATGAACCTTTGCTGTGTTTGATAAGCAAACACTACTGGATCTTGGTTACTGGGGCGAGTGGAGTGCCTTTATTGTTGTTAATTTTGACCTATTGGTACCAGTCCACTCCTAGTATATTTTATTTTAGTATTAAGAATGTTTCTATGATTTTTAAATATTATTTCAGAATTTTTAAATATTATTTCTTTTGTATTTTCATTAAAAGCGTATTTCTGAAATTTTTCATAACTTGATTTACTACATGTGGGATCAAAGATCCAGCCCCCACATGTGTGCCACCCATGTAGGGCCCACTTGAGCTCCAAGGGTGGCACGCCACTTTTTATACATAACGGGGGGACGCCACTGTTTTGGGGGAGAAAGGGGGCATGCCCCACTTTCTTAAAAAGATTTGTTTAAATTTTATTTGGCAGCACGCACTTTTTAAGGAATAAAAGCCTGCACGCCATGTTTTTAGGTAAAAGGGGGCATGCCCCATTTTTTGTTGTTTCAAACTTTATATGTTTAAAATTTAAATTAGTTAAAGATAAGATAGGAAATGGTTTAATTTTAAATAAAATTTGAATTCTAGTAGGAGTTATTCAAAATTCAAATCTTCCTTATGGAGATCTAGATTGTGATAAGATTGATTATATTTTAATTTTAAATAGGAGTTAGACTGGGGTCGAGAATAAGATTCTTATTCTTTCCGCCCAAAATTATGATGCTGATTCTTATCTTTTCACCCAAAATTATGATGGCTGATTTGCGGGATGGATGGCTTTGATTAAATCTCTTACCCCACAAATTACATAATTATCCTAAAGGCCTAGCTGGAAATTGAATAAGGCATACTTGGATTGGAATCCTATTTAAAGTAGGAATAAGATCTTGTTTTTATTTAAACAAGATTTCAGCCCCCTCTCTCATTACAAGAGATTTCTCTCTCATGCCTTAAAGATTCCTTTCTCTCACGCCCCATTTTTTTCTCTCCATCATATCTCTCTTTTTTTCTCCATGCCAAATTTTCTTCTCTCCAAAAGAAATTTGAAGTCGTGTGCCCCCATCTCTTGACCCACAGGGAGGCACGCCACTCTCTCTCCTCTATATTTTTGAGGTGGTGCTATAGTGAAACCTAGAGCAAGTTTGAAGAAAGGAGGGAGAATCCCAGCCTATCGAAAGATCAACTTACAATTCAGTCCTAATTTGTTCCCATAGGGTTTTATAAATCCTAGTTGATTTTGAGCTCTCTAAAAATCCTAAAAAAAGAAGCATTACTCACAAAGCTTCCCTATCTTAGAATTTCCAGCAACATCTAAGGGAGTAAAAGTGCGTCATTGATTAGGGAATCAGGTGTGGGGTGTACCAAAACCTGGTATTGTAATTCCATGCATCTTCCAATAAGTCTTCCCAATAGTTTTAATTAATTATCAGTATTATTGTCTATTTTTTGTAAACTTTCAGGTTATGCTAAAAATTATGGTAGAAGTTAGTTTAAAGTTCCGGGAAAGTTTCTATTTCTCTTGACAGTAAAAATAAAGATCCTAGGTTGTATCTAAGGCATTATTTTAATTTTTCAGCAACATATTGTGACCCATGTAAGTGGAATTCAGGTATTTGAAATAAAAGTAAAAGAAAAAAATTTTGAATTTACTATATTGAGTATCTCAATAGCCACACCTTCAAGGATCAGTTACATGGTTGCACCCACTGCTGACAACAAACATGATCATATTGAATCTATTCACGGTACAATACACATGAAACGTAAACATTATCTTTGTTGAGTTTTACGTGAATTCCTGGCATAAGTTGCATTCATCTGTGAAAGAAAATAAGAAGTATGCACAATTTTCCTACATAAGTCCTGTATGTTTTTAAAGGATAATTGCCTCTTAAAAATTTACGTGACAGATCATCAGACTGATTGTCAAAAGAAACATTGCAAGCTTCAATCACTTCATCCCTAAATTCAATTGCAAACTTAGCAGCCTTTGCAGCTTGAAAAATATTCGTGTGATTGTTCTTCACAATCAGACGACATAAATTTGTCTAGAGTATGATATTTCGTCAAGTTTGAAGGTGAAGCAACAATAGAAATCCTTCTCATGGATTATAGGAGAAAATTTAAATACATGAAATTCTAAAAACGAGATGATTTCAGGTTCTATCATGAGGTGCTCGATGCTGATCAGGACAACAATCACCTAAGTCTAGAACCTTATACACTGTATAGAAACTTATTCTCTATTGACCAAGGAAGCATTAGCATGAAGTAATTCTCGAGGCACAAAACCTCTTGGGATCTCAATGCTTTTATAAATCAAGAATACCATTAGTTGATAAGCTTAAACAGTGTCGCAAACTTGACATTATGTAACACTATCCATTGCAAGAAACTCAATATCATGATGAAGGATGCAATAACATTTTCTCGATGAATGGAGTAGCCCACGACTTTATAGAAATAGAAAAGAAATCATATCATGAGCATACTTGAATAGACAAAATAGAGTCCTACCTGTGGAAGAGGTAACACAACAAAGAGATCAATTAAAAATTTGCCACGAAGATAATGAAGAACAATTTTTTTCGGGTGATCAACTAAATCACCAGTACCAATAATTCGGGATTCTGGAGCAACATAGGCCACCCTAAACTGTAGGACAAAAATCGCACATTTGTTATCTAGTGTATTATATTGCTTGACCGCAAGTAAATTAAAATCAGAAAGAAGATAGAGCATGATGCAAGATCAAATATAAAAGATAAAGGAGAATGATTTAAGTGCGTATCAGCGCAGTTCAAGATGAATCAAAGGTTCAAAGATATACAACTCCACAATATCGCATCCATCAAAATATGTTTTGTAGAAATTGCATCAACATTAATAAAAAATAAAATTTCTCGAAACTCCTTTGATAATATAGTCAGGTCATATGGCCATTTGGTAATTCACACAAAAGGGATTCAAAAGTTCACACAAAAGGAATCCAACCATTTGTTAATGACAAATCATTTTGATAACATATTGAAACATCACCCTCTTAATCGTCCAATGCAGTGTTTAAAACTTCCCCGACTCACTATGATTTACGAGTTTACTTGGCCATACAACCAGTGGCTCTACGAGATTTTCTAAAACTCAACACACTCACCAATTCCTCAATTTTCGAAAGACACTCAGCGGGGTCTTATTAAGACTCAGCTGAATCAAATAGATGAGACACAGCTCGGGGCATGGACGAGTCAAAGTTTTAAATTGCTGAATTGATATATGGCCTATTCATGGAGTAGCAGATTGTGGCGTTCTGTAATCTGTATGGCACATAAATGTATCACAACGAAAGGAAGTAACTGTCATAAATCTCGAGTAAAATTATAGAGAGAGACTGAAGCATAACTATCTCATTTCAAGTAAACAGCATAGTCTGTTATACCATAGGTTGCTCTTCCTCCATGATATTAGGTAAGATCTAAGAAACGAGCAAAAACAGTTCACCAAATTCCAGCTCTGAGAAGTTTAAGCCAAACCATAGTCGAGAATGGGGTGAGTTGGAGAGAAGCTTACAAAAGATTTGAATTATGATAAAGATCAGAGATGGTAGAGGCTCGGCAACTGTTTCAAGTTGGGGCCTTTGATAAGTTTCAACCAAGTGGCTGAAAGTAGGTAGCTATGCACAATAACCAGAACATTAATATAACAAAACTGCCACCCTGATGGCAACAAAAAGCATCCAACCGGACAGCTGTTCCCATGTATAAAAGTGTTATAACACCAAATATAAGCATCTGTCTAATAAATGCCGATACAAACATTAAGTTTTTAATTCCCACAAAGAAAATAGATGCAAGCCAAAGCAATTAATGCTATTGTCGCTGACACATTCATGGTGGATGATTTTTTGTGCCAGACAAAGCCCAGCCAATGTTCCCATATCCTAAAGAAACTATGGACCAATTGATTTTTGTTCTCTCCGAAAAGGATTTGGAGATGTTGCAGATTGTTTGTAGGTTTTCCATAGAAGAGTGAAAAAATAAGAAACATCGAAAGCCCCAAATCAGGATATCTGTCATAACTAACCTACCGAAAGCAATAAATAGAGAGAGAAAGAAAGCTGATAAAAAATGGCTTCTAACAATCTGTCTGCCCAACCCATATAGCCCTGTCAGTTTTCACCTCCAGTGCTTGGCAAACAACTCACACTAAGACACAAAGTACACTCAATCTAAGGGTCAACTTCCTACCGACACTGGTCATGATCTCATGCCTTTGTGCTTCATGTAGAGAGAATTCACATTGAGATTACAGGTAGCTACTTCCGAAGTGTCTGGAGTCATTGAAATCCCGGATTAATTCTTCCAAATTTCTTTACCACTAAACTAATCTATGTATGGTTAGAAAACTCAGCTAAGTCCACTCAGACTCAACCTCAGGGGAGTATAGAAATGCTACCGTACTCGGGGTGGGTCACTGTAGCAACTTGGCAAGCTTGAAAAAATTTCAAAAGTATAAAGGAGACAAACATCCAACCCCTCCTTTTTCTCATTTCTACTCAAGTCCTCATCCAAGTGTCTGATCGAACCCAAATTTCCAGGTACACGCATTTCTGCATGATGGGTTCTTCATCGAATCATAGACTTGCCTCTTACAAAAAACCACTAAAAATCTCAGATTTGTGAGATTTGTATTTCGGATTTACTGTTTACCCAGAACTTTCAAAGCTTGGATCGACTAGATCTGAACTCAAATTGCTAATGTGGTTCAGGGGCTTCAATTTAGAGTTTTTGACAATGCTTTGACAAAGATTGGAGGCATCAATTCGCACTGAGTGCAAAGCTTGGAGAATTGGCCTCCAAAATTTAGATAAGGTTTCCAAGTTGAATTCATATGGTCGATTTTAGTTTATCAGATAATTTCAGCAGTACAAGCCAATAAAAACTTCTTATCATATTTCTATATTGCGTATACTTTTTTATGATTTTCATTTTTCTTCTTTTTCTTATTTTCTACGATTCCCAAATTTTTGACCAAATCGGAGCAAACTTCACTAGTCAACTTGGAAATTGCCGAGCTAGCTCGCTCCGGGCAGGCCCAAGTCAGCTGTCAAAATAAACTGCAGTTCTTCAAGCAAACCCAAAAGATAATATTTAGGACATGTGTGATTCACAGAAATATTAAAGGTTCAAGAAACAACAATGTGTAAACCAGTAAACCATTTACTTCATTCCCCCGTTTATTAAAAGGCATAAGAGAAGTTAGCGCCCCAAAAATATTTCTTGTCCTAACAAGTGAAGAGTTTGTAAATACATGCTTTTTATCAATCATTAAAATTAGCTAACATAATGTCAATTACTCAGTTAGCGCATATAAAAAAAAATATCACTAAAATATAAATGCACATCTCATGCAAGGCAAAAAAGCCCATAGTAGAACTCAACTACCAAAGATGGCATCTTCGTACTACAATTCAGAGCAGAAATGGTTTTGAAACTCCACTAGAACCCAGTATAACAAACCATCAAATAGAGGAGAAAATAATTTTATTAGACATAAAAAAAGGTGTTAGATATTGCCATCCCCAATTACTACATCATCTCAAACAATGAAAAGAGAAACCCAATTAAGAGTTGGAAAATCTATCCAAAGAAAGAGGGTACTAGATGTGCATGCACAATTCCAGTGGATAATTTGTTCTATTTGCACTGTCATGTAATTCTTCTTTTCTGTCTCATTAAGCAAGTTTGGGCATTTGAAGATTGTTTCTATGTGACAATGTGAATTAAATTCCATTCACTTAACAAATAATGTTGCACATATTCGGCATATATCTCAACAATTAGCAAACTAACAAATTATATAGGCACGTATACTATGCTCCAATGGGAGCAAAATTTGTAGTTATTCCATCGGGCAAATGACCTACTTAGGAGTTGGGGTGGCAATAGACCCGGACTTGACCCGGGACCCTACCCGACCCGACCCAACCCTGGTCTGGGTATGGGTTCAAAAATTGGACCCGACAGGTTGGGTCCAGATCCAAAACTTGGACCTAAACACTATTCGAGTCTGGGTCCTTCTGGACCAGACCGGAATAGTGATATTATTTAAATAAATATAACTACATATTTTTAGTTATAATATTTAAATATGGAAAAAAAATTATATAAGGCATCAACCTTATACTGTACGAGTAAGGTGCAACTAGAAACCTATTGGAGAATGTTGTTCCTATGCTAGAAAACCCTCAAATCGATCATCTCGATCTCGAGATTCATAGACAAGATAAAAGGGGATTTCCGGTTCTAAAAATAGCTAATCTTCTAACATATTATCTGGACTATCCCTTTACAAGATTTTCAAGTGTTTAAAGATCAGCTTGATCTCACCATTTCTGGAACTTTAAATTTCATAATTGGGGGTAATAATAGATTTCCATATCATCGCAACGCTTTGCGTCACCAAAACTGCATTTTCATCATAGTTTTGAGGTGCACCTTCAATGGCATAGTTTTGAGGTGCACCTTCAATAGTATAAGGTTAACACCTTATACCAACCTCACCCTTTAAATAATTCATGTATACATTCAATATAACATTTAAATATATTTAAATTTATACATTTTTTTTAATTTAGGGTTGGGTCCAATCGGGTCCAGTTGGGTCCGGATCCAATCAGGTTCCGTCAGGTCTGGGTTTAGCCGAACCCAGACCCGAACCGACCCGTTGCCACCCCTACTTAGGAGGACTTTCATGATCTGAATTCTGAGATCCGCTTTATCACCCGATAAGTATTAAAAAAAAAAAAAGATAAAGGATTTTCAGTACTTATACACCTAGATTTTTGGATGGTCTATGTGCAATCCTAATGAATGATGTTTTCATGCAGTTTCAGAGTTCATATTGAAATTTTTTGTAGGTTCATCAGTGGCAATGTATTAAAATTCGCCGATCCATATAGGAAATGGCCTGTGACTATGCCGATTCTCGGTCAAAATCGAAGATTCAATTAGAATATGTATATAATATGTAATAATAAAAACAATATACCCATAGAATGAATTTAGCGAAGATGACAATGTTGAGATGGATGAGTGGAAAGACAATAACACCAATAGTAGACTTTGGTGGGCTGACCATGTGTGGCGCAGACCCAATACAACACCTGTTAGAAGGTGCGAGTTAGTTCAAGTGGAAGGCTTAAAAACGGCAAGGGGTAGGCTCAGAAGGACATGGTTGGAAGTAGTGAGAAAAGATATGGGGATTATGGCCTCACTGAGGGGGTGGCCCTTAATAGAGCAAAATGACGGACCAGGATTGTTGGGTGTGTGTGGCCACTAAAGGCCTTATGAGTGCTTGTAAATGAATTATATAGTGGAACATTAACTCAGTGGGAGTGTGGTCCCATGTGGACCATACTAAGCAAACGACGTTTGCTAATACTGGATTGTGCTTAACGTGCTAGGTCAGTCTAGTTGGGAAAAACCCATATTACCTGGGCATAGAGAAACAAGTAGATAAGTGTCAGACGGGTCATCCCTTGATGAGGTCAGAGTATGCCCGAAAGAGTGAGTCGAAAGACTGCATGACCCTTGTGTGTGATGGAGGCATTCAGAGACGGGACCAAAGCCTCATCCGCATACCATCACACAGCATACACATTGGTAGTCGTTTTCGAGAAAGTGAATCACCTTTCAGGGTGAAGCGTGTGCATGTGCGAGAGATAACACCCGTGCACCATAGAGCAATGGATTACATCAAGTCAAGATGACATTAGTTTCGTCTCCAGGGGAAAACCTGAAATCCATAGACTGGAATTGCGACCCCTTGCCCATTGGCTAGACTTTGGTGACCCACTAATGATCCCCTGCAGGGATTGTGGGTCATGGGCAATGCTGAGTCGGTTTGAGAAAGCATGTGTGGTCCATAGCCCATAGTTGGAAGTGAAGTGCCTCAGTGCACATTTATTCCTAGACCATATGGATCTTTTTCTCATCATAGTATTTAATTTGTTTATTTTAATAATGTATGATTTTTAGAATTGTTATTTGAATTTTTCTAAATCTTTGGATATTTTATTTATCAAATTTGGATTTATAAAAACAACGATATTGATTTTATATTGATTTAAATATTTAAATAATGATTTTATATTTTTTTTAAATAAAAAAATAGTATAATTGCATGGGTAGCCCAATAGGACTTATGGGCCCACCATAGCAAATTAGGTGGTGCCTATTATGTGCCACAAAGGGTGGCACGACCCACCTAGGTGGCTTTCTATTTTGTTGTTCAAACTCTAAAGCTAGAGAGAAAAGAAAGTGTTGTTTTAAGAAAGCTTAAGCCTTGAAGAAATTTTGAATAAAATTTTTCGTATGTATGAGAAGGCTTATGCATGAAATAAGAAAAGATGATATTATCTTATATTAATTTTTTATTTTAATTAATTGATGAGAAAATGGTTTAGGCAGTGGAGGATAATGGTTTTAGCACCTTACATAAGATATTGATGGCCTATCTATGGAATAGACCGCTCATATCTCTCACCCCACAAGTCACCCAAGATCAATGGTGCATATTCAATCTCTCATGAGTAGCAAGGCAAGGAAAACCCTAAGAAACCCTAAATATGCACTATAAAAAGGGATAGACCCTACCCAATATTCTCTACACCATATCTCTTACGCAACTAAAGTCTCTCTCTTCTCTCTCCAATATACAATAGAGGGGCACGCCCCTAATAGATGATTTCTCTCTCTCTCTCTCTTGTGCAAAAAATAAATTGGGGCCACGCCCCACTTAGAAGAAGATTCTCTCTCTCTCATAGAAACTCTCTCATCTTGGAAACTCTCTTTCACCCTCAACTAAACCCTAAGGGGCTCTCATGGTGGTTGTCTCATCTCTTCCGTCTCTCATCTCACATTAGGGCTGGGTTTTTAGGGTTTGATAGAACGAGAAGCATCTCTCAAACTAGGTTATCAAAGAGGTTCACCTAAGGTTTGAGTTTGTGATCAAAGGAGTTCATGTTTCATTGGTGTGCTTGTCCAAAGCATGTTTTTCCCGTAGAGATTGAAGGTTGAGCATTAGATCCCGCGCAATCGGAAGGTGGTGACTTGGTGTGGGGTGTAAGAAGCCTATTTGAGATAATCTCCAGCACCCTCTTTTGTTTCTTATTTATTTACTTTTTGTTTTCTTTATTCCCAAGCATAGGTTGTGTCTTTTCTTTGTTAATGAAAATTTGTTAATGAAAAGTGAGGTTTTGAATGGTATCATGTTTCGAGATCCTAGATTTATTTCTTTTATTTGAAGTTGATTTATTGTAAAAAGACTACTTACGAGTGATTCTTTCAAGGATTCATGTAGCTGACCACAATTAATTAGGAAAAGGCTTTTTGATGCTGATGATATAAAATGTAATAATAAGACAACTAACCTTAAATGGCCTATTTAATTATTATATGTGATATAATATGTAATAATAAGACAAGTAAGCTTGTATAGCTTAGTTGGCTGGTCTATGCAGTTTTCCTATGAAAGATACAGGGCTCGAATTCCTTGGAAAGATTTGAGGTTCGAACCCCCCAGCAGGCACTCTTTTGTTACAGAGCTCTTCCTTTAAAGAGCCATTTTGAACATCAAAAACAATGTAGGGGAAATTTGAAACCATAAGAGGGGGAATTCCAACCCCAAACTCTTCTTAAGCACAAGGTCCAACCAATGTGGCCATTCAAGTGATTTGACCCAATTTGTTTTTTTCTCCAGATAGTCGATCCAGATGATCTGGATCATCGATTCAGCCAAACTGGTTTGTCATCAGTGGGCGAGTGATCTACTACATCGATCTGTGTCATAAAACACTGGTCCATAGGTCAAGTAGGTCACATCCCCAAAATTTGGGGTTGTAAAAATGCTCATGTCTAGGGTTTTACCCAAGCGAGCAAATGCACATTTTGCTCTCACAGGAGCAATTAATCTGTCCAGAAATTACACTTTTGCTACATTTGAAAAGAAGAAAAGCGTAAGCTTCAAAGAACTTTCAAACAAAGAGAACCTACCTGGAGAAGCATGTGTAAGAAATAGCTGAAATCTGTGAAACTTCTCACAACAGCAATTGCGGTTGCTAAGGACCAATCAAGAACCATACAGTTGTAGTCCTGTTACAGGAAAAGAAGAAAGAAGATAAAGAGGAAGCAGACTAACAATACCTAATCCACTATCTTATCTACAAGAAGTAATTGAGAACAACCATGCTGTTCTGAATCAGTACAATACCTTCATATCATCACCCTTGCTAATTTCCTTTAAAATGTATTATAAGATATACGCTGTATGTTTATTTATTGTTGCATATGTAATATTTTACCAAGACATGAACATTATAGTAGTATTATGTACATGGCCTGCACATACAAAGACATAGTCATTATGTGATTGAAAATAAAAATGGTGTATGTATAGTCATCACATCTGTCTCATTCAAACAGAGGCTAGTCATCGTGCTCCAAAGAAACTCAACCATAAGGTTCTTATGGGCAGTGTTTTGAAAGGTGCCACTGTTATCTTCAAGGAGAATGATATCCTTTCAACCCAAACAGAAACTGTAACATACCTTTTGCACCCATAGAAGTACGAAGAATAATGGGTCCACAAAAATCGCAATGAAGCAACAAACAACAAAAAATTTGTTCCATTGTTGAACGAACTTGGAGTGTGGATTCATTACGCCAGGAATTTTAGAACTTAAGTCAGAGAATGATCTCCTGATCCAGCCTTTAGCATCCCCATAAAGTGCAGAATCGAACTGTAGACAAGATCAAGGATATGAATATTAAAGGGTAAGAATCTTCAATAGTCAAAGATATGTAAAACTTTGTAAGTTCACATAAAGTGAAAACTTCAAGTCCATGGAACACTAGAAGAATTTCAAGCTCATAATATGGCCACACAATCAGAGGTCATGACCCACCATCATGTTTATGCACAACCCAAATGGAAATTGTTGAAATACTTAAAAAGAATTAAAGGTAAGTCCAAAACATGAAAGCTTATATGTGAATCCTTAGGACGATACAGAGATTTGGGAGTGCAAATGAATGAGGGGAAATCTTTTTAGGGTTTGGAAAATTATAAGGAACAATGTGGATACCCTTTGGGACAAGGTTAGAGCTGTATAGGAAATTGCAGTTCAAATAGACAGTTCTTTTTCTCTATATACTTGCTTGGCCTGTTGGACCATTTCATTAATGGCAATCTAATTTTCACTCATGTTCTATCTTCATGAGAGTGTTAATCAAATTATTTCCCAGTGTATATTCATGTATGTGATCTGCCAAGAGTCAATACTGAGCCACAGGAATTCTCAATTTGCTGAAAATGCAGATGGTTATCAACTCCAATGGCTAACCATGTGTGTGATGCAGTTTCTATGGTGTGCCATGAGCGAATCCCACACCATATGTCTCCCATAGACCCAATGACATCAATTTTGCATTAATAACAATACTTTGATTCTATGCATACAATAAATAGTGCATTAGTCAAGTGAGATTGATGATGGGTATCCTGAATATTGGACCATTAGTTGTGTCAAATAGTGACTGGGGCAATTTATGATAACATATGCTTATAGAAAATAAAGCGATTGGTCATCCACGGGCCCATTGATATGTTTTCTGAACTTAAGAGAAATGTAAGTTGTACAATTTGATTCTTTTCTTTCCTAATTAAAGTAATCGTCAAAAAAGAATATAGTAGTAGGCAGCCAACGTTAAACTTTGTCAAATAACTTTCCATGAATCGTGAATCTATGTTATCTGATGATGATGATCAAGAAAGACCACAGTAAAGATAACAATGCATTACGATAGCTTACTTCTCTAAAAACAAAATGCATAACAAACTGCACAACCACATACACCCATGCAAATGAATAATGCAAGTAGAATGAAAGGCTTATGCAACTTCAAAGTAGGAAATATGAGCTGCAGCATACATAAAACAGTTCTTTATGAAATCAACGTACAAATACAAGTCAGACCTGCATGTTAGTTGAAGTAAGGATTCCAAAATGGCCGCATAAATTAGCCAGCAAAAGTTTCTATCTTTTACACTATTTGTTCTTAATGCATGGCCAAGTAGGGCACAAGAACACGACATGCTAAAGTCAATAACACCCAATTTCAAACAATTATTCAATGAGGCCACACAACATCAAATACTCTAGCCTTTCAACGTGAAGAAAATAACCTTAAGTTCGAATTTTGAAGAAGAATACGGCCATCTCTGGGTTGTTGCTTTAATATTATAATATGAAGGACATGTTGTGCAAAATGGATCATTGCACCTTCCCAAAGGCCCAGACCTCAGAAGATGCTCATTCTTCCCATCATAGCTATTATCTAGCTTTTCCTTGTCACTCTCTTGTGTCTTTCCATTATCATTCGGAAATTCTATTGCTTGTACTGCATTTGATCTGGAAGTTCCCTGTGAACCTTCATTATCACGAAGAGTATGTATAAGATCACGTGAACGTAAATATGGATTTTTTCTTGAACTTCTCAAAGGCCCGGTATGGAACATAGGAACATATTCGTTGCTATTGGGAGTTGGGGTAGCATCCACAGAGAATGACACACATCTGCTGAGACTAAACCGTTTCCTCTCACGGTCAAAACCGCCATCATTAAGTACCTCAATGCGAGTATCCAACATGGGAAGTTCATCTTTATTGTGAAAAGCCATTAATCATGCAATTGTAGGACTCTTTTTTGTTTTTTTTTGACACGAAGCAGTAACAACCTGAAACTGCATAGAAGACAGAAATATGAAAATTATGCCCATATAATCAAAGGAAAATCAAAGAATCGTCAGTATCACTTTCCAAAACACTGTGTATTTTAACTAACAGCATCCGTGTAACATGCTTACCGGAATTGTTATTATACAATAGGCTGTATGCTAAGAGTGACATTCATTCTAACAGAGAACATGGTTAGTAGCACACAGAACAAGCTCAAGTTAACACACAAACGTAGATCACTATATGAAAAATAGTATAACATGCATCTGATGAGACAGAAGTGGCTCACACTTTGAATGCAATTCCTTTATGAGATAAAGGACCCAAGCATAAACAGGTTCAAAAAACAAAGACTAAACTGGCTATTGGACCCCACAGTCTCCAATTTCAAAGGAATAACCCAACAGAGAGACAGCAGAATCAGACAGCCCATAAAAATCATATATGAAATTGCCAACAAAATACTAAAGTAACATTTATTCCCGAAGGCCTGGGACTTCCTCTCTTTCAGCCTATGTCTACTTCTATACCTCTCTTATCACCAAGAAGTTCGAAAGGTTTCATCAGTGCAAGATGCTGCATCAATCTTAGAACTATGTACATTCTCTTGTTTCTTCTTACACTTCAAGTTAATTTTCATGTGATCATCTTTATTCATACATGTCTCCCTTGAGAATTATCTATACATCTTGAGCCTATGTATGCTACTATACCTCTCTTCTCACGTTTTGAAAGGTTTTATCAGAGGAAGATGCTGAATCAATCTTAAAACCATGTAAATTCTCTTATTTCTTCTTAGCACTTCAAGTTAATTTTCATATGACCACATTTTTTCATATATTGCTCACTCGAGAATTATTTATAAATCCTTCCTTACTTTTGTTATGCTTGTGTGAATCTTTATCATTTGTAACCCTTCTTATGTGCACAGCTTATTCTTCCTATCTTCATGCCATTGTTCAGCAAAGTTTCCCTAGCTTCCCTTTCCTTCTTCTATATTGGCAATATTGGCAAAGTTTTTATGTGCATGCGAGTACACCTTTTTGTGAAACCTTTTACCTGCACAGATTATACCTCTGTTTAACAGTATTTATAAACACGAGTATTTATAAACACAAACAAAGTTGATTGACTCTGTCAGCACAAGTGAGCTCGCCAAGTCAAATAGCGAAGGAAAAATCCATTGAGTCTTACGTGAACTTTGAGTCCCATTTTAAGGAATTAATACACAAATTAAACAAATATAAACAGACATCTCTACGTAGTTCCATGAATTATCACCACAAGCAGTCTTAAAATAATAAAAGAAGAGAATTGACCCTTGTTCAAAAGTACTGAAAAATTTTACATGAAGGATAAATTGAAAGATTTCTCATTAATTTTTCTTATACAACATGAAGACAATCAAGAAACTGTTCATCTATTGATCGATGATCTCTACATCTATTACTGAAATCAAGTTAATACATGAAGATACAGAAGACAAATATGTATAAATTTTGAATATATTAGAGTAATCTTAATCTGGGAGAGAGAGCTCGAAAGTAGCAAACATCTCACATAACTTCTAGGGAATTGCTCTTAACTAGATTCAAAATGGAGAAAAGAAAAAATCATAAAGAAGGCAATTGCTTACTACATTTCAACATATAAACACGTAGAATTCAACGCCTTTTTACAATTTTGCAACACACAAATGGCCCTTAAAGTCATCAACCCACACTGAAAAAGATTCAAGTTCGATTCGAGTTCCATAAAACATTTTCTAAAAATAAGAAAGAGAAAAAGAACTAGAACTAGAAAAAAATAAAAGGAAAAATGCTATAACTGATAAGAAGATGACAACATCATACTTGGAATTTCTCCTTCAATTAAAATCCATAGCAAGCTAAAATATCAGAAAAGCAACAAATTTTTCATCGCAACCAGAAATCGAGACAAAAAATGGCCCCAAACAGTCACAAATTCATACCATAAATGTATTTAAGTTCACGAAGCAAGAATGACAGAGAAGAGCCAGTAAACAATTCCTAAATAAAAGAAAAGAAAAGAAAGGCATCGTACTTCCAATCTGTTCAAGGAATACCTAGCTCTGAAGCTTGTCCATCAATTGAACTTCATAGTATCAGAAAACCACCACAACAGAGCCTCCTTAAATGCAAATTGTTCACAAAAACCAGATTCCTCCATGAAAGAAGTAACCATAATTCTGAGCTCACTACTACTCGTGTCATCAATATACGAAGATCCAGAGATACGAAGCTTCAAGGATATGAGAGCTCTGACTTTTATAGCATGCAACAAATCGTACAAAAAATAATTTATTTACAGTTTATCCGTACTTGACCCAGCAATTATAATAGACTTTTTTAGTCTTTTTTTTCCTCGAGCGTGACGACGTTTACAGGAAGCCCGCACAATACCAGAAGAGTGAGAAAAACGTTGCTTACTTGGCAAACTCCCCGTCTCCATCCCTTAAAAACACAGGTGAATTCGGATTTATGGAAATGTCTTACAGAGAGAGCAAGAGAGAGAGATATGGTATTTGTGGAGAGAGAAAAGGAGAGAGGAGGTATTTGTAGAGAGAGAAAAGGAGAGAGGTGGTATTTGTAGAGAGAGAAAAGGAGAGAGAGAAGTGGTATTTGTAGAGAGAGAAGTGGTATTTGTAGATAGAGAAGAAGAGAGAGAGTGTGTGGTTGATTTTGGAGAGACGTGTAGAACTGGTCGACGTAACTGGTGCAGTCCTTTCCTTGTGGAAAAAAAAGAACATGATTCAGGTCGCTTTCTAACCCCGATACAAAAGAAAATTACTATTTGCACTGCTTTGTTTTGCTATAAGAACCCTTTACATAGCTAGATGCTATTGTGGAATGGAATAAAATATTGAGTGCGAATAGCAATTGCCCCGGAACGTTCCATGAAAGTGTTTTCAGACACGATATTTTTCACGGGAAAGATTTCTATGCATCTCGGGAAGTTCTGGACTTTCCCCTTGCATCTCATTTTTTAATAGTATATTATTTTTAATTTAACTTTATAAATTATATGAATATGAAATTTGGTGTACCTAAAAATAATATTAAAATTATTTTTGATAAAATAAAATAATCATATATCTTTAAAACTTTTAGAAGCATTTTAGTTATATTTTATTTTGAAAAAAAATTATGTAAAGTTGCAAATTTAAAATGTAGAATTACAGATGCATCTCAAAAATCTATCGAAAAATATTGTTTTAATGTTGAAAAACTCTCTAATTGATCATCTTGACAACAAAATGTTTGAATATAAATAAAAAACGATTTTAAGTCCGAGAAATAGTACATCTTGCAACACATTATCTAGACCGTCCATTTTCAAGATTTTCATATGTTTATAGATCTACTTGATTTTAACTATTTCTTGAATTTAAAATTTTATAATTAGATATGAAAATAAATTTTGAGATAATTCTAAGAACTTTTTAAACCAAAATTACATGTTATAATAAAATTTGGAGGTGCACCTTAATTGGATTGTTTAAGGTTGCAACCTTATAGAAACCACACCTTTTTATTTTATTTAAAATATTTTTTTATATTTCAGGTGCGAGTGTAAGAGAAGAGTGGATACCCAAATTTTGATGTCAAAATAATTTATAGAAAAATTAAAAAATAAAATATTATAGAAGCGTGATATTGTGATTAGGGCCATCTCAACTATCTACTCGGAATTGACGGTTAGATATGGGGGACGATAAAAGTTTTGTACATTACGAGAAGTATAGAAAGTTTGTCCAAATTTAATAAGTTTTGTGTATTTCCATAAATTTTCTATCAAAACATTTGAGATTTAATAAAAACTTATTTAAAGGCATCTCAATTTATACTAGAGGGTATACTCTATGCTTTTTTTTGTTTCACTCAAGTACATCATCAAAAATATTCTAAAAATCCTAAAATGCATGTATCAAGGATGAGATCAAGAATCAGCAAGGTTAATTTAATAAATTTTTAGGAGTTTGACCTGCTTAAGAAAACCCAACCTAGAGGAATACCCCTAGTTGGGTGAGTATGCATTATTGAGATCACTGTACCTTTGCTATTCCAACCCAAAACATTTGTAGGTCATTTAAAATGTGGCCTGTTTGAATGTTTGGTACTACCGCTCTTGTTTTTTGGGGTGGCAATATGAGATGATGTGGTGGCTCTTTGTGAAATGCCATTACTTTCATAAAATTACGTATATATCAGTTTTTTTAAAAAAAAAATCTTATAGTTATTATTTTTTTTTTTTGTTATTACACCTATGCATGCTTTCTGCCCGCTCTGCAATGATACCTCGCATAAAATTTTAAATGATCAAATTGCCCACTTTTGGATGTTCAACATTCAAAAATTTTCATTTTAACATTCCCTAGCATTTTTGCATTGTAAAAATCTAAAATTTATATGAAAATTAAATATTTGGATTTTGAAAATCCGAAATTTGCATTTTAGCAACCAATTTGGAATTCAAAAATCCAAAATCTCTTAAGAAATTAAATTTTTGGATTTTCAGAATCTGAAAATTGCACTTTCCCTCCGAGGATCTTGTATGAATATTACATTCCACTATTGAAAATCCAAAAAATTTGTGTGAGGGGAAAAAAAAAATAGAAGACTATAATCTTTTCCATCGAGGGTCTTGCATTTTTATTGATCTTAGATTTTTAAGATCTGAAATATTGGCAATTTTGGTATCACAAAATAAACAGGGTATAGATGTAATAATAGTAAAATATTGTAAAATTTAAATAATGTTAAATAAAATATATTTTAGAGTAATTTTGTCTATTCTTTTTAGCGGGGTAATGGAGAAAAATAATGGTTAATTAACCTAAAAACAAAATAAATGAGAATGAAAAAGCATCATGAGAAATTTGTGTGACCATGATCTTCTTGCTTTGTCCAATTATAACCAGTAGAACAGATCGTATACATACTCCATTGGTCCATATAGCAGCTCTTTTAATGACTGTTTTTAAATTTTAGATTGTATACATACTCAAGGGCAAGCTTTTTATGTTTCTTTTACAACATAAAACTTTTATACTTCCCCTTATCCAACCGTCCATTCTGAATGGAGGGTTAAGATTGCCCCAATCACAGATTCAAGCCTTACACTATTTTATTTGTAATTTTATAAACTATTTTGGCACCAAATTTTGTACATCCAATCCTTCATTAAACTTGCACTAGCTAGAAATATAAAAAAAATATTTCTAATAAAATAAAATGGCCAAAATACCTTTTAAAGTTTTAGGAGGTATTTTGGTTAATATAATTTAACTAAGAATTGTTTCAACTATTTTTTATACGTGCACCCCAATGAGAAGATGGAAGGTACGAAATTTCATATTCTTACAATTTGCATAAAAAAAACTAATAATAAAATACTTTGAAACGTCGGATCTAAGATCAAATGGTGAGTGGCTCTCTTGATCAAAATTGGACGGCTGGATGGTTGGGGGAGCACAGATCTTCTATGCTGTAGGGAAAGTACATAAACTTTTCCCAATACTTAAAACTTACTGTCCAAAAATTGGACATTCTCTATTCAATATTAGGATAGTATTTGTCTTAATCACATATTGACTATATTTAAATTTTAGGTTGGTCACTAGGTATAAGAGTTTAGATCTCAAATTTTGCTAACCTAAAAATGCCCCAATATATGTTTTAATCGAAAGAAGGAATGGACAATATATTCCTACAAGAACATATAATCTTTTGACTTGATTCTTAGCTCAATTTCTTTGCTGTTTTTTTTTCATCACTTCATATTAAAATGGGGAATGAGTTGAACGAACGGCTAAGATTACAAATTTCAGGTGAAGATTCATCAAGTTATATATTAAAAAAAATTAAAATGTGTCAAATTTATTTACTTTACACTATAAAATTGGTTCCTTCGGATACAAGATTTTACCATCATCAATTGAAAACTATTTCCTTATAATTTGGGTATTAATAAAATATGTCAGCACCTAAGTTTCAATTTATCAGATAAGGATAATTGTGATCTAATCGTGAGCATTTCGTGTGCCAAATATAAATAGCTTTATTTTATACTTTCTGTTATTTATAGGACTAATTGAATATTAGGGTCAGTGAAGGATTCCCACCCAACTTATTTCTAAAACTAAGTGGAATATTAGCGTCATAAAATGACAAAATATTTCAAAATACCAAAATCTGAAGGGCATGGCTGACAATGGGCTAGGCGGTCCAGCCCAGCTGAAAAAAAGTCGGGTCCTAGGCCACAAACTATGGCCTGAGGGCTGGGCTCAGGCCAGTGCCGACCGGGTTCGGTCGAGCCCAACCCTTTTTTTTCTTAGTTTTCTTTAATTCCTATTCATTTGTTTTGGCCCAGCCCAGCCCAGCCCTAATAGGGACAAGGGTCATAACAGGGCTAAGGCACGGCCCGGTGCCACCCACACTCAAGACTAGAGCGCTGGTTGTGATTACTAAAGTCAAGGGTAGCTACCTAGAACCTTTGAAAATTACTCTAAAGTCCTCAATTGTCAATTTTAGAAAGCGTCCATTTCATACCAGTCAAAAAATTTTATAAGATAGGACCATGACCTAGCCTTTAGGTCATAGCTTTTTTTTTTCTTTTTAATGGTATGACTAAATTCTTGAATGGAACTTTCATGACTTTAGTTTAGATTCCTCCCAATGCCCTATCCATGCTACATGTCATTAATGGAGTTAACCTGGAAGCATCAAGTTAGTACACTCGTTTGGGTGAGTAATTTAAAGCATTTAAAAAGTCAATAAATAAATAAAATAAAAAATATGGAAAAGACAATTGGTTTTCACTTTATTAAGTGGATGAGGTTTCTTTAAAGCCCGGGCTTTATAAAAAGAAAATGAACCCTCACCTCAAATCCTTGACCAAAAAGTACTTTCAACATAAAATCAATTTTCAATACAAATTTGAAACTACAAATCTTAGGGATATATGAATACTTGTTTTTAAGGTGAAATAGACGATTTAGATAATTTGTAACAATATACATTAGTTTTAGAGCTTGAAATCTTTTTTCTTTTTACAATCATGACATTCAAACCAAGATGATAGATGTAAAGATTTTTTAATGCTTGAATTGCATTTAGCGATGAGTTATGAGTGAGGCCTTACTTGTTTTGATAGAGCTGCAGCCCTATCACACCACTTTCATTATTAAATTTATACATCCAAATGTGCCTCTGGTTCACCAACCATCTGGACAATATTAATTACCCTTGATTTTCTCCTCAGTGGTCTTCATGAATATGAATGGTACGTTCTTTTTAAAACAATTAAATTTAATCTTATAAAAGGTGACTCTTGACCTAAATGCTGTAACATTTTGATCAAAGTTTATATTCTTGCTTTTTTAAACAAAGTAAACGACTATTTTAATTTTCATTCGATGTTTACATATATGTATTACAAATAAAAGTTGAACCCTAACAGTTCTATCTTGGCGATGCGGTCCTTTGGCCGGACTGTGTCTTGTAGAGTTTTTCCAAAATAAAGATTGTTGAACGATACTTATCTAGGGATGGCAACGACTCAGGTCGGGTCGGGTCGGGTCTGGCTTGATCCCGATTTGGAAAAAATTATGGGACTTCGACCCGACCCAAAAATATATATATATATATAAAGAAATCACAGAAAAACATTAAGGAACGAGCACACTATTGATCCGAAGTTTCTAATATTCAAGTAAATTTCAAGTCTCGTGATCGTGGCTCAAAAATGCGATCCATGGCTCGAAGTTGGTATC
>NW_006499705.1:2328476-2338673 GCF_000471905.2 Amborella trichopoda | reverse complement strand
ACTCCTTTCTCCCTCTCCACCTTTTATCCAAGATTTCCCTCTCTCTCCACCTTTTATCCAGGATCTATCTATACTACTGATCACCATCTCTTTTCCTCAATACTCATATAATGTAATAAGGTTAACGTCTAAGATGGCGTTTTTTTACAGGTTTGAAACTCCTTTGTATTAGGCCACTTGGGGTTAACACCTAAGACGGGGTAGGTTTAGTTGAGGGCCTCATTAAGCCCTATAGTAGAGGGTTTTGTTCCTCATAGAAGTATGATCTCCTTTTTTCTAGCCTTATATAGTGTCTGATAGAAGGTGTCTGCCACCTATCCCTCTATCAACTTGGGTGGTTGTATTTATTTTATCGACCAAACTCAAAGTTCAAAAGATATTTTCTCAAACTTTGTGGTACACCTAAGCAATGGGATTTCACATTAGATGGTTATAAGTAATTGTGACCTCTTTATATGGTCATAAGTAATTGTAACCCCATTGTATCAAAGGTAAGTGGTCTCATTATATTCAATCCCTTTTATTAATATGAATCTCATTTTAAAAAAAGAAAAGCTTATATAGAGCTGAGGCTCTTAATCAAATTAGAGCCTACCTAAAATAATTCACTAGAAGAGGTTGTTTTGATGCCCAAATATCCTCAAATTAATCATCTCGACATCAAGTACATAGGCATGAGAAAAAAATGGATTTCAAGTTTTGGAAATAGGGTACTTTGTGACATATTTTTGACCGTTAATTTTCAAGATTTTAAAGTTTTCATAGATTTGTCGATCTACACTATTTTTGAAGCTTTAAACTTTATAAATAAAAATGGAAATATATTTTAAGGCTACCACAAAGATTCCCCATATTACAACTACATTTCTCAATATTATTTGAAGGTGCGGTCTGATTTAATTGTTTAGAGTCTAGGTTCTACACAATCCGCACCCTTTAAAAAACGAAGTTGGCATGAGGCTTAGGCTTTATGAAAGCCAAATAAAGCCTCACCTCAAATCTTATGGAAAGCACTTTCTACAGCGAAAATCTCTATGATGGCTCTAAAATTAATTTCCAACACTGATAATAAAATTTGAAACTAAAAAAATCACACATATCTTGCGAATCTTTGAACACTTATTTTATCTTGCGAATCTTTGAACACTTATTTTATCTTGCGAATCTTTGAACACTTATGTTAGGGTGAATACTTAGACAATTTGTTAAAATAAAAACTATTTTTAGGAGTTTGAATTTTTTTTTTTTTTTTTTTTCACAATTGTAATGTTCAAGTTGAGATGATGAGGTAAAGGCCTTCCAATGTATGAATTACAATTTTGGAAAATTATCACAAATATATTTTACTTTTTTGCCTAATTAAAGAAAAAAAAATTTAAACTTTTATAAAACTCGTACACCCATTTTATCCAGTATTTTTTAAAACCAAAATACCGGTAATTTCATTACCGTGCAGGCCCACCATCACCACAATTAAAGTGCCGTGCAGACTCCCCCGGCCATTACTTACTGTAACTTGTGAGGAGCGATGTGGCCAGTCTCTCTCTCTCTCTCTCTCTCTAGATAATCGCTGCACGCATTTGCTTCTTTCTCCAAAAATTCACCTTCACTTATTTTCTTCTTTTGCCGATGGTTCTATCATTTGTATTTTTTACACCTTTCCAAGAATTACTGGCGCTTTCTTTGTGTGATTTCAGGAAGTGAATTCCAGTGAAAAAGCCTTAGAAAATCACATTAGTTTCACTTAATGGATAGAGGGTTGTTCCTAAGCAAGGTCCCTTACAGTCCACCTTCTTGGGCTACCCATCTCGATCCCATCCCCTGTGACATTTACTCTTTAGGGCAAGTAAGTGTGGCCTAAGAGTGATCAGTTTGGTTTTTTCTCTCTCAACTCCCCTTCTCTCACCTAGTGGACTGAATTGATGCATTTTATTTGTGAGCTTTAATTTGCTGGTTTATTATTTTATTTTTATTTCATAAATAGATTTGCCAGTTAGAAGCATAAAAGGTTTTAATGCATGTGAAATTCTTAACCTGCCAAATTTGTGGATAGTTTGCTGATACTTGATGAATTACTCTGCGGCTTTTGCGATATTGCTCATTCTTGTTGGAAGTTTAGGTATTGATAGTTGAAATTTGCCATTGAGAACCACTTTTTAAGAGGCTAAGTTTTAGCAAATTGCATGACTTGTGATGTAGTTGATTGACAGTGGAAGGATTTGCAATTTTGTTTAATTTATGCGCTAATTTTTTTATCAAATGAGCTCCTTTTGGTTATCTTATTTGGATGCCTGATTCTAATACTAGAAATGGAAATCAATTTCTTGTTCTAGTAAAGCCAAATGCCAAAATATTCCAAGAAATGTTCTTATTTTTTATTTCATTTTGTGTTATCGAAACCTGTTTTTATTTCACCACTGAATTGAGGAGGTAATATAAATGGAGGTGCTGGTACTAGGTTTTGAATAATTACATGGACATAGTAATTTTATTTAGTGAGATCTTCTTGTGTTTATTTTGACGTGCTTCACAGATCTTCCTGTCTTTTTTTTTTAATACATGTATTGAATATTTAATGTCATTCTTTGAGGTCAAAAAAAATGAATGGCTGCTACATGGGCACCTCTTTGTTGCAATTCTTGGAATTACTTAAATGGCTCTCAAGCTTCATTTTCTGTGATCACCTGTCATGATTCTTTTCTTGGTGTACAACTATTCTACAACTTTAGAAATGCGCCTGTTGTTTTAATACCTGTAGTTTAGTGTTTCTCTAATTCGTTTTCTGTATTTTTAAATGGATAATTATTTGTACCTTTTTTCATTGATAAAGCGTAACATGCATAACTGTCTGGCCAAAGAAAAAAAGTTCAACATGTGTGATAGAAACAAGATATAACTTTGGGAATTTTTCTCATGGCTTCTTAGTTACTCTATATTATATGCAATTCTATCAAGTTTCAACATTTATTGCATATTTAAATGTATTTTTATTTTTAATCTTAGTGAAAGATTACTTAGCTAAACTTGTTTTGTGTCCTACTCTAAGCTTGATTCCTTGTTTGTGGTAGGTTCCTACCCCAATTCACAAATGGAATCTTCCTGGCTTGCCAAAAAATACGGAATTATGGATAAAGGTAATTTTCTCTTAGTATATGCCTTTGGATGGATAAATTTTTTTGGGTAATGGTAATTAGCCATTGCAAATCATTTAGTGTCCAAATTCTTGTTAAATGACGTTGTGCTTCCTATTTCCTGCTTTTTGTTGCTATCAAGCAAGCTTCTTACTGAGATGCATTCAACTTTGGAATATGAAATAATGCAGAGGGATGATCTCACTGGAATGCAATTAAGTGGTAATAAAGTCAGGAAGTTGGAATTTTTGATGGCTGATGCTGTGGCTAAGGGTGCTGATTGTGTTATCACCATTGGAGGCATACAAAGTAACCACTGTCGTGCAACAGCTGTAGCTGCAAAATATTTGAATCTTGACTGTTTCCTAATTTTGCGAACTTCAAAGGTTATTTTTCTACTCTTAAAAAATTTGGGTGATGTCTTCCTTTTGTCTACGTTTTAAGTATTTTGATACACTATATGTGTGAATGCATGTATTTATGTATGCATGCATTTCCCTCTCTCTCTCTCTCACACACATACACTCTCTCTCTCTAAATATTATGTGTGTGCATGCATGTGTGGGTGGATGTGTGAGTGTGTGGAGAGGAGTGTGTGTGTGTGCATGTGCGTGTGTGTGTTTGTGGATGTAAATGTCATGCCTTTGGAGTTCTCTCAAAGGTTTCTATGATACTGGGGATGACATTAACTCAATTATGGATGAACTAGATGCTTGATTTTTCTTTTTGGCAATTAACTAGTTGCTTGATTTGCCTGCATTTTAGGTACTTGTGGACAAAGATCCTGGTTTGACAGGCAATCTTCTTGTTGAACGGTTGATAGGAGCAAATGTGGAACTTGTTTCTAAGGAGGAGTATGCGAAAATTGGCAGTGTGGTTTGTTCTTTTCCTCTAAATGCGTGTTATAACTATTGATGTTTGGAATTTAGTGCAAGTGAATCATTATCCCTGCTTACCATGACAAAACCTCAATGCGTGGACGTTGTGATATGCAGTGATTAAGGACTCATTCGAGTCCTTTCGGACTTGAGTGAGTAACTCGGCCTTGCCCTAGTGGCGACTCACCTTACACCAAAAACTTGTAAAAATAAAAAATAAAAAATAAAAAATGTTAAAATATAAAAGAATTAGAAAACACCAATACATAAATTAGAAATATTATTTTAGATGAATCTGAAAGTTTTTGAAATGATTTCAGAACGTTCTTATTTTTGTGTTTTTTTTTATTTTCTGAAATATTCAAGGTATAAATCAAGTTTTTCAATAATCCATCTTTTATAAATTTTTCCCATCTTCTTTGGCCTTCTAATGTTATCTATTCACTCCCTAAACTTTTTTCTGATTTTTAACTATTTTTCATAAATTGTCTACCTCTTTTTTGACTTTTTGACTTTTTTTTGCGCTGTGCATTATGCGGACTCGGCCGAGTTACTCACCTCGGCCAAGGGCCGGGTGCCTTCGCCGAGGCAATCTTCAAAACATTTATGATATGTATGAAATAAAAATATGGCATTTCTGACATTTCCAACAATATGAACTACATTTTTCTCGCCATAGTTAGTGATGATAATGAATGTAATGCTAACTGATTCTAAAAGTGATGGATAAATATTGGGTAGTTCTTGCAAAGAAAGCTTGAATAACTTGTTATTGTTCTCTTCAAACTTGAACGTGGGTGTTCATATCAGAGAGTTACTGAACAAGAAAAGGTACGGATCCAGATCAGGTATTTGTTATATAGGGACCACGGGGATGTCTATATAGAAGAGTTAACATGCTAGAGACAAGTACCTATATACTTTTACAGTTTGTCATATAAGGAGAACTTTGTTTTTAGGATATAGCGAGGAAGAAAATATGAATGATGCATGGTATCCTGGATCCCCACCGCATCCATTGGTACACCAATATTTGCCAACTGATCTGCTATGAGTTTGCCTGGCTTGACCTATGGCCCTTAACTCCATGGACTATCATACAAAGTGTATACACACATCAGAAAACAAGTCCCTAACTTTTTGAAAGATTCCAGACAACCTACCAGTTAATGCTGCTCCACTTGATCCACATATGAAGCTTCCTGGAGTCTCCTCCAGTAATAATTGGTTTCCCATAGATATCCTTCATAAATTCAACTCTGGACCCAAGGTCCTGCAGAGCACTTAGTGTACTGTATTCATTGCAAATCATGGGTCCTATATGGATTTTGAGACTCTTATTTAGATTTAACATTTTAAAATATCCTATTGAAGGAGCTAGCCAGATTACATTTAGGCTCAACTTCGGTGAAATCCTTGAATGAATTATTCATGATTCTTGGAAGTCAATAGTCTTTAGCCCTTACATAAATGGTCTTATGTAACATCTGATTACGACATCTTCACATTCTTTCTACATCCTCCAAATGACTCCAAAGGAAAATGGCCTCCACATGGCTGAATCCCTTTGGTACTATTTCTTCCCTGTCCAAGCATGTAATCAAACCCAAAAATGAAGCAACCACAACCCCTGCAACATTAAACAAGCTTGACACAATCCCTAGGAAGCCCGACTAAACTTGCACTGAACCAGGAGGTGATCCACAAATTCTTCTCACCCATACAATGCGTTAAACATGTTGTTAACCAAGGAGTGTCTGTGTTGAAGATGATTTGTTGCACCTCATTTATTTTCATATGATTACCAAAGTAAACCTAACAAGGGGCTCACTGCCCCCATGCTAAACTACCCAGATTTTCTTTCCAATTAGAACCACATGAATAATGAAAGATATATAGACTTAGCAGAAAAGACCTGCCTGCAGGCATTATGTCCCTGAAGACCTTAACTATATTATCATATTGGCCTTGGTTCCCCAAATATATTTCTTAGACATGTTGTCATATTGGCCCCCACAGTTTATTTGTCCATATGAATGCAACTAGTAAACTTCTTTGTTACAATAGGAAATCTTACACGGAGTATACTGGTGACTAGCTAATTCTTTGACCTAAAAGCACTTGTCTTTTCTACCTGGAATGTAATATATCAAGTTAGATGGAGATCGAATGGTTAAGGAGCTGATTTATGATCTGTTCCCTTGTTAATTATGGTCTGCCGTTTCTTTGCTCATGCAGATGTGAATTACTGCTTATTATTTTATGGGTCCAGGCTCTTGGGAACTTGCTAAAAGAGAGGCTTATTAGCAAAGGAAGAAGGCCGTATGTTATTCCTGTTGGGGGTTCAAATTCTTTGGGAACATGGTATGTAAAGTTTTGAGAGTAATTGGCTAGCATGATGTTCCTAGTTGGCTGTTTGTTACATGTGTTTTGTAATCAAGGATTGCCCAAGTCAAGCTTTGGGCTGGCAGATTTTTCTTTAAAGGGAAATTATACTAGAACGGAGAATATCGTCCATTGGGTTGTCACTGGCCATTGAAATGATGGATGGTGATGGAGCGATACATGACTCCAATAGTAGGTCCCACTCATCCATCATTTCATTGGATAAAGGGGCACAATGGCGCTAGGGCTTTCCTCAGTCCGTTGGTATGTAATATGCTTTCCCATCTTTTATATGTGGCATATGGTGTTCTAAACTACTCTTGTTTGGGAGATTCTTTACTTCATAGACATAAGGTTTTGCAGCTATTTTGGTACTTGTTGAAAATGAAAATCTTTAATGCTCATAATAATCAGTTTATTCTTATGAAAAATGGCTGATATTGGATTTCGAGTTATTTATGGCTGTGCATACTGTCACTTACCTGTTCGGGTGTCTTCAACCATTCTTTTTCTGAAATGAACAAAACTGCTTGAACATCATTATTCAGTTATGATGGATGGGGTACTGAGCTTGGAAGTAACTGCTCATACCAGTCGTCTCCTTTCACATGAACTAAACTTAATTGGCTAACGATGTGTTTCAGGGGCTATATTGAAGCAATTAGGGAGATAGAGCAACAATCACAACAGATGGGCCTTTGCTTTGATGACATTGTTGTTGCCTGTGGAAGGTTTTCCCATTTTAAATTTTAAAATAGAGTTTCTTGTGAATTCATTTGAGTTCTTTATCGTAAGGACACATCATTTCTAACTGATGCTTAGTTGAGAATTAGTTGAGAAAGAATTGTCCTTAACTGCGCACTGCAATAATATTTTTTTGGATTTTGGAGGGCATATTTTAACATAATTATTATATCTCAAAAGAAAAAAAAGAATCGACCTTTTGTCGATAAAATCATATTTAAATTTATGTGGTTGAATTTTACAACTATTATTGAGGCTTGTTTCCCAAATGGCCAATAGGCTGAAACTAGGGCTGGCAATGGGCAGGGAAGCTGCATCCGGCCTGGCCCTAAAAACTAGGGCCTGGTCCACAAATTGTGGCCAAAGGCCGTGCCGGGTCAGGGCCACTACAGGGCTGACACTGTTCGGCCCCGCCCTTATTTTTTCTTTTATTTGTTTTGCCCAGCCCTACCCGGCCAGTCCTTGCATTGACAGGGCTAGGGCGAAGGCCTCTTTGGCCAGGCCTGAGCCAGCCCTATGGGGACAAGGGTCAGGGCCAGCCTAGGCCTGGCCCAGGCCAAGGCCTAACTGAAATGTACTAAATTGTTTAGTTCTCAATATATCTATTCTTTTGGCTAAAATCAAATATTATGTTTAGTATGAGCTACTTGGTTGCCTAACTTGATCCTTTGTTGCACATTTTTCGATTTGTAGTGGGGGAAGCATCGCTGGCCTGTCTCTAGGATCATGGTTAAGTACCCTAAAGGCAAAGGTCGCAATTGCCTCTATCCAATTGGTTCATATGTTTTATTTTCCCGTGAATTCCTGAGATTTTACCTAATCTGAATCCGCACTAATTTAAAATCTTCTATCATTTCAGGTTCATGCTTTTTCTGTTTGCGATGATCCCAATTACTTTTACGACTATACGCAAGGCCTAATTGATGGACTCCAATCTGGACTTTCTTCACGTGATGTGATTGACATCCAAGATGTAAGTGATATTATATGCCTTGATCTATTTTTTATTTTTTATTTTGTATTCATCTTTCGCAACTTCTTTGATATTGGGTAGTCTGGCATTTTACGCTTCTCTATTTATCTTATATTTTCAAGCATCTACCAAATCAAATCTACGTTAAAACATAAAAAAATGGTTGAATATAAATTACAGAAACAGGATTGCTTCGCTAGTTAATTCCTTACAGCAAGACCTGATTGGCTAAGCCTAGTTAGTTTTCAGCTTTGGTCTTATTTACAATTGAAGAAGAAGATACATCTCTCCAAATTAATGCCTGGGCATGGTGAACGTCTCTATGTGGATGATTGGGCATGGATCTTCTGATTAAATTTGTGTTAGGTTACGGATTCAATTCAATCTGCTCCAGCAGAACTGTGCTTTGTTTTTCCATGTTTGGGTTCTTTATTTATGAAAAAACATGCAAAGAAGGAAATGAGTACTGTACCTTATCAAACAATATAAGATATAGTCGATTAATTCTCTCTAGGGCTGATCCTTGGTATGAACAATGACAAATGAGGTGTGGTTAAAGGCTCGGCTACACTCCTCTTGAGTAATATTATAGTCCCTTGCATGTAGTATATCGAGGAATATTTGCTTAGACACATTCATACCTACCCTCAAACCCTCACATCAAGGCTGACAATTAACTATTGCTGGGGAGTGATATGCAGCAACGAATCTCAAATGGCAATTTTTAACCGATTCATGTTTTCAAGAGTTCTTATATTAAGATTTGCGATTTTGAAAGGGTTAGGAATTTGAGCAATTCCCAAGTTAGCACATAAGCAAAAGGAATAGAATTTTACTGGGGAATTCATATGATTTATGATGACCATGTATTCCAGTTTTTGCATGGTAAGTATGGATGCCCGAGCAAGGGCCAGTACCTTCCAAACCTGGTCACCATTGTGACAGTTATGTTGAGGCTTAACATACATATTGGACATTTTTGTTTGCAATTGATCCACTGGGGACCACTGTGTACTATGAATGCCAGTTAATTTTATTTGCTACTCATGTACAATTCCATATTCACAACTGATTAAAATTGTGTTTCTGCTGGTTCACTTGCAAGTTTTTCTAATGTCCACGTACATGATGTGGCATCCAATTCTTTCAGTGATAAAGCTGCAATTTATATTTTGGTTTAATTGAAATTTTGTTTTTGCATAATTTTCTTTGAAGTGCATATTGATTTAGCAATCAACGTGCAAAAATGAGCCCTGTTTATAAAGCAACTAATTGGACAGGTAAACTCAATGGGTAGGGGTTTATGCATTGAAATATTATGATCTAAATCATTTATATCGAAATCACTACTGCATGGAAATACTTTAAATAATGCGATGGAAACTAATGGATGTAATGTGTAAACAGGCAAAGGGACTTGGCTATGCCATGAACACTACCGAGGAGCTTCAGTTTATCAAAGAAATAGCTGAGGCAACGGGTGTTATACTCGACCCTGTCTATAGGTACAGTATAGTTCTTTTGTTCCAATATCTCACTGTAGCACACAAGAACTTTTTCTTTGCATATGTCGTGGATCATGTTATGGATTCTTGTTCTTGCCTTGCATTCTCACACGACACTTAGAGCTTCTTTTAGGAATAGCAAATCTGATGAAAGGCTGTGTAGCTATTATTCATTAGAAAAATGCTTTCTTATCTGAAAATGCATTCTTATATGCTGATCACTTCGGCATGAAAGAAATGTTAAAAAGTTCTCACATCTTGACAAAGCACATTCAAGAAAGGCCACTTAGTTGAAATTCCCTTGTTTAAACGACCCCAAATTGCAGTTTCCTTTCTTTCTTCTCGCTTCCTAGAAGTTTCCTTCTCTAAATGTGAATTGCTAAGCATGCATGTTGTGTGTGTGTTCTCAGGTGACTAATCCTAATGCTTTAGAGAGAGAGAGAGAGAGAGAGAGAGAGAGAGAGAGTACGTACTAACTATCGTACTACTCTACTATTTAGTTTACGTTAACGTAACGTAACGGTAAGGGTCGTACTTACTAACTTACCTTAACGTTCGGTTCGGTTCGTTTTAGTTACTTT
>NW_006499705.1:2284612-2309231 GCF_000471905.2 Amborella trichopoda | reverse complement strand
TAGTGTAGTTACTTCTCTCTCTCTCTCTCTCTCTCTCTCTCTCTCTCTCTAAATTCCACACCCATTGAGTCCATATATTCATAAAAAACAATCACTAATTCCTTTTCAGCAATCCCTTTTCATCTCAATCTACAGAACCCAGCATGAAGACTTTCAAGAAAGTCTTCACCCTTGCAAACCTCCCACTTTTGAGTTTCATTATATGCATTGCTAACTATCAACTAAACCTCCATTCTAAAGTGGGTGCCAGTGAAAACCAGGTGCAATGGGTTGCAAATTCCAAGTTCGTTTCTTTCCTGTTATTTTATCACTGTTAGCGATTTCTCTTTCTGTTTCTGGTTCGGGTTCTGGTTCTGGTTCGGGTTCTGGTTCTGGTTCTGGTTCTTGCTCTGGCTTTGCTTTAGATACCATCTCTATAGACAAATCTCTTAAACGAAACCAAACCGTAGTCTCTAAAGGTGGTGTCTTTGAACTCAGCCCAGATAAGTTGCAATCCTGGTATATAGGCATCTGGTACAAAGAAATTCATGTCCAAACTGTTGTATGGGTAGCTAACCGTGAAACACCATTGCCGGACACCTCATCTGAACTCAAAATTTCAGGGAATGGAAACTTAGTCCTCTTGAACAAAACCCAAGTCCCAATTTGGTCCACCGATTTGAGTTCCACATCTGGAGCTGCAAATTCCTCCTCTGCTGTTTTATTAGACAATGGGAATCTGGTTCTAAAGGAGGCTGGATCTTCAAGAGTTATGTGGCAGAGTTTTGATCATCCCACGGATACATGGTTACCAGGAGGAAAGATGGGATTGAACAAGAAGACTAGGCAAAACCAATTGCTCAAATCTTGGAGGAATTCAGAGGACCCATCACCTGGGCTCTTCTCCCTCGGACTCGACCCGAATGGAACTAAACAGTATCTTGCATATTGGAATGGAAGCAAAAGGTATTGGAGTTCTGGGGAGTGGGATGGGCACATCTTCAGTGCAGTCCCAGAGATGAGATTGAATTACATTTACAATTTCAGCTTCATTGATAACGAGAATGAGAGCTACTATAATTACTCCTGCTATGATAATACCACCATCTTACGGTTTGTGATGGATGTAACTGGGCTGATCCGGCAGTATTCGTTGAATGAGCAGAAACAAACGTGGAACCTATTTGTGTCACTGCCTAGAGACCCCTGTGATATCTATGCCATTTGTGGACCCTTCGCAAGCTGCAGCCAAAAATTACCCTTTTGCAGCTGCATCCCTGGTTTTGAACCCAAGTTTCCTCATAAATGGAATTTGGGTGAGTGGTTTGGAGGGTGTGTTAGAAAGACCAAGTCGCAGTGTGGCTTCCGCAATGGCGAGAGAGATGGGTTTTGGCCAATTAATACAACAGAAGTATGGGAAAAATCGATTCCATCGACAGTTGTGGATACCAAAGATTGTGAGGCTTGGTGTTTGGCAAACTGTTCTTGCACTGCTTATGCACAGAATTCTGGCAGTGACACTTGCTACACATATACTGGAGATATTCTGAATCTAAAAGAAGAGGAGACAACATACAAGCTTTACATTCGGGCTGCTTCTTCTGATCTGTTTCCTAATTCTAGTAGAAACGAGAACAAAAAATTACCAAAGATCATAGCTGTGTGCTCTGTTATCTGTGGATGAAACTGGCTCCAAGAAGGACCGAGATGGACGGGTCACTAATGATATTCAATTACAAAGATTTGAAAAGTGCAACTAAGAACTTCTCGCAGAAAATTGGAGGTGGGAGTTTTGGTTCAGTGTTTATAGGCTATCTGAGTGATGGGACGCATGTTGCCATTAAGAGGCTAGAGGGACATAGTCAAGGAGAGAAGCAATTCAGAGCAGAGGTGTCCACCATCGGAACAATACAACACATCAACTTGATCCAACTACGAGGATTCTGCGCACAAGGATCTAGGAGATTATTGGTGTATGAATATATGTCCAATAGTTCCTTGAATTTTCATTTATTTCGAGAAGGTCCTGACTGTTTGAGCTGGAAAACAAGATACAATATCGCACTTGGAACGGCTAGAGGGATAGCTTATTTACATGGAAATTGCAGAGAGTGCATAATACATTGTGACATCAAGCCGGGAAACATACTTTTGGACCATGACTTCAGCCCAAAGTTGACGGATTTCGGGTTAGCAAAGCTAATGAGTCGGGAATTCAGCCGTGTTTTAACTACCATTAGAGGAAGCATTGGGTATCTAGCACCAGAGTGGCTTTCTGATGAGGCCATAACCACCAAAGCAGATGTATATAGTTATGGAATGACATTGCTAGAACTTATCTCAGGTAGGAGAAATGCAGACTGGGAAAGAGGTTTCTTCTTCCCTGCTGAAGTGTTGGTGAAAATGATGGATGGCAAGGATCTGGCAATGTTGGACCCTAGGCTTAAGGGTGTCGCTGATGTGGAGGAGGTAGCTCGTGCTTGTAGGGTGGCAGGTTGGTGTGTGCAAGAGGAGGAGGGATCTAGGCCGACCATGGAACAGGTGGTCCGTGTCCTGGAAGGCGTAGTAAACGTGGATAGGCCTCTGTTATTGAGGACCCTTGAGGTGTTTGAGTACAACTGAAGGGTAATTGTATGGTTAGTTAGTTGATTCAGATGTGTTGAGGTGTGGAAGGTGTTGAGATTAAGAAGGCCCCTATGATATGAAGAAAACTAGGACAACATCTCTGTAAAAATGGGGGTCCTGGTAGCATGTATTTGTTGCATTTATTCGGTACTTAGTTATCCAAAATAGAGTAACTTTCTATTATGTTTTAACAAGTCCTTTTATTTGTGTGAACATTTATATATAATAGAAACAATATTCAATTTTGTGGTGGTTCTTTCATTGTATATATAAAGGTAATACAATTGTGCAATACACATTTTTCTATCTACATTTTCCCATCCGGTTACATTCTCTTCTCAAAATGAAAAGACAATATTTTTATTGTGGGATTTCCAAAAACTGGAATTGAATATTGTCTCTATTACTCCCCCTCAAACTCGGCTGAGGAGGCATTTGAAGCACATATCTCGAAAAACATCTCGCGGCAAATGCGTGGTGAATATATAGGCTGCTTGATTGCGAGAGGAAACTAAATGAGTGATAAGTAAACCAAGAACAAACTCTTCACGCACAAACGTTAGTCTAACTCAAGGTGCTTTGTCCATGCATTAAAAACAAGATTAACTGTCATATAAAGAGCGCTAATATTGTCACAAAAAAGTATTGGTGGCTGAGGAAGGGGTAACTTAATATCCCGAAGAATAAAATAAAACCATTTTAATTCTGCAACAATGGATGCTATAGATCGGTATTTCGAGCTATAGTCGATTGTTTCTTAGCACTCCAAGATATGCAGTTGGAATCAAGATAAGTACAGAAGCTAGTAGTCGAATGACGAATGGTTGGACACCAGCCCAATCTGCATTAGGGAAGGCATATAACTCAGGGGAATAAACAGATAATATTATTAAACTATAATATTGTGTACCATTAAGATACAAAGAATTCGCTTAATTGCCTGAAAATATGCAATTGTAGGGCGTGCATAAATTAACACGTTATATTAACACTATAGGAAAGGTTTGGCCTAATGTATTGGAGTGCACCAACAATGCCTCAATAGAGAGAAGGACTAGGAAATGAATCAAAATTTTTTAGTGGTTCTTTCGTTTTATATATAATGATAATACAATTGTGTAATACACACTTTTCTATCTTGTTACATACAATATACACTTTTCTATCTTGTTACATTCTCATCTTAAAAAAACATGACAATATTTCTATTGTGGACTTTCCAAAAACTGGAATTGGATATTGTTTCTATTAATAACCACCACATATTCACATAGTTTTCAGCTAGAAAATCAGGTGAAGAGATGGTGGAAGTAGTAGTTGATTACCTCAAACCTCCTACAGAATACAAGGGACTATACTCAAAATTGCCACCGAAAACCACGAGGCTAAAACGGATGTGCTCGTCACCCCTTTAGCAAGTTCCCAACACTTCTACAGAGAATAGCATGTCACCCTGTTTGAAATTGTGGCTGAAAGCTGCATGAGAATAAACTGGATATACTCGTTACTCCTAATATCAGTGCTCTCTTTGTTTATTCTCAAAACCCAAATTTCCCCCTAGAAACTATGCTGAGTATAAAATCTAATGAGACCATTCGACCATCTCGCTCGACAACTGTCTGACATAGGTTTGCATAATATTTCTCATATCCGGATATACTATCACTATCAGATAAACCTAGTGAACATGATGGTGCTCCCAATTCTCATGTTCCAAAACAGGTTGAAATCTAGCAGGCTCCTGTCTAACCCAAGTAAGAGCATGAAACTCTAGGAAATAGAGAGTGTCGCACAAACTTAACAAAGAGATAGAATGACAAGGTATAGTTGGGATCGTGGTGGCAGCACCCTAGTCATTACGTTGTGGTTTTCATTCTTATTGACAAAATAAATTGAAAATATAATGGTTGATATTAGCCATATTGAGACACATGAAAAACACAAAATAAAATCGTAAATACAACAAAAATTACGCGTGCCCGCGCTCGCCAAATATTGAGAAAGAATAAAAAGTTTTATTAATTAAAAGAGTAATTATCCTATAAGACCCTCCCACACACATGTGTGTAGGACCTTAAAAGATCACCATTAAATTTGATACGGTTCTCTAAAAAAGTTATCACAATGGGACTTAACTTTTCTAGATATCTATGCCAAATTTAATGGTGATCATTTGATATCTTATAGACATGGACGTGGAAATGTCTTACATGATCATTACTCTAATTAAAAATAGTATAAAAACATCATCCACCCTCTCGTCAAAGGACACATGCCTATCAAACGTTCTGCCTACCTATGACCTTCACGTCTCAACTTTAATGCCTCCTTAAAAGCATTGTTGGAAGGATCAACTCGGGCCGAGCACTCAGCTCGGTATTTGAGTAAGCCGAGTACTTGACAGCAGTCTTGAGTAACTCGACTTGGGTTGGGCCGAGTTCTGGCCAAAACCAAAAATGTTTATAAAATAAAAAAAAATAAAAATGACGAAAAATATGTTTAAAAAGTAAAACTAAAATTAAACTAAACACAGCTAAATAACGTTGAAAAAGGTATTGAAAAGTGGATTTTTAAGAATCAATTTGTGACGGAAGAATTTTAAAAATAATTTAAAAAATATATATAAATATAAATATTCATAGCCAAACTACTTTATAATCTTTGCCAAAATGATAGAAAACATAAAAATCCATAATACAATAAAATTTCTTGTTTTTCTCTATTTTGATAATGTTTTTAAATTTTTTTAAGATCCCAAATTGGACTACCCAACTCAGAGATACTCGGCGTCGCCAGTGTGGGGAGGCTGAGTTTACTCGCCCGAGTAATTATGAAGCGCATGAGAGGCTATGTCTCACGCTAATGCCGCCTCCCATATATAGCTTGCAATTGAGATAAATCAAATAGAAGTAAACCTTATCCTAAGATTAACGTCGATGGCCCAACTAAAACAAACCTCTCCTATTCTCTCCTTATTCTGCCTATCATCATCATCAAAACTTTTGAGTCTGCTACATGAATTCCAGTTCATCATTTTATTCTATTTAGTGTTGTCAAATTCACTTCACTTCAGTTGAAGAGGTTGAAGCCTTCGGATTTTAAGCCCAGACTGAAGCGAAGCAAAGTCTGGTACTACCACTTTAGTTTGATTCGGTTCGTTTTGGGCCGCTTCGGTCAGATTCAGGTATGCATCGGGACGATTCGGTCAAAGCTTCAGCCTCTTTGACCTAAGAAAAGAAATATCTATACAAAAGTATTTTTTTAAAACAAAGAAATTAACTTTTCAGTTTTTATATATTTTAGTATAAAAATATCTATTTTTTTTATATTAATTTGTCCAAAGCCTTCCCCTAAACACCGAATTGCTTCATTTTTCTCATCAAACCGAAAAAGACACCGAAGCGAATCTGATGACATTGGTTCGATTAAGGGCTATACAATCATGTCCTTAAGTGTTTCACATTACTTCCAATCATATCCTCTTGAGCCTACCTTTTGTTTTGTATATATATTTTTTAAATGTGGTTTCACGTCGTCAAGCTTTGTTTTACCAGATTTTTGTAATAGATTCAATGAGAAAGGCGACCCACAACTGCATGCGACAAGCTATCTACTCACTGTCCCTATGTTACACGATAGACCAATACCTTTAAAGGTTCTATTCGCCCATAGTCTCACAAGAGACGTCATTACCCCTTACAATGATTTTGTAAGGGACTACCCAGAAGCCTATATATATAGCTAATGGGATAAGGGAATGGTTTCTATATTTCCCCTATTGTAAAGCTATATACTTACCCCCCATTCAGCCATCCAATTTAGATCAAGCGAAGTATTGGCTGTTTGATTTTTTTTCTACAAATTATATGAATATGAAATTTGGTACGTGTCATCATCTTAATGGGGACGCACTTAAAACAAATATTAAAAGTTTATTTTTGATAAAATATAGCCCCCTAAACTTTCAGAAAAATTATTGATATTTTATTTTATTGAAATATTTTTTTTATATTTTTTACCGGTGGGAGTTTAAGAGAGGAGTGGACGCCCAAATGGCGCATGCATGTCAGGCCTCCTGCCGACCAACAATCTTGCCTCCTTAAAAGCAGTGTTGGAAGGATCAACTCGGGCTGAGAACTTAGCTCGGAGTCTCAGTAAGCCGAATACTCGGTCTTAGTCGGAGTACCTTGGCTCGAGTTGGGCAGAGTTCTGGCCAAACCCAAAAGTGCTTATAAAATAAAATAAAAAAAAAATATGTTTAAAAAGTACAACGAAAATTAAACTAAACACACCCAAATGAGGTTAAAAAAGTATTCGAAAATAGATTTTTAAGAATCAATTTGTGACGGAGGAATTTTAGAAATAATCTAAAAAGAAAAAATATAAAAATACGTATTTATAGCCAAAACACTTTCTAATTTTTGCCAAAATAACAAAAAACATAAAAAATCATATTGCTAAAAAAATTCTTCTTTTTCTAAATTTTTATAATATTTTTAACTTTTTTTAAGATCCCAAATTGGACTAACCCAACTCAAAGATACTGGGGTCGCCAGTGTGCAAGGCCGAGTTTACTCGCCTGAGTAATTAAGAGCGGCATAAAAGACTACGTCTCACGCTAATGCCGCCTCCCGTACGTAACTTGCAATGAGATAAATCAAATGGGAGTAAACCTTATCCTAAGATTAACGTCTATTACCCAACTAAAACAAACCTCTCCTCTTCTCTCCTTATCATTCCTATCATCATCGTCAAAGTTTTTTGGTCAGGTACACAAATTTTAGTTCATCATTTTATTCTATTTCATATTGTCAAATTCACTTCGTTTCAACCGGAGACGCTGAAGCCTTCGGATTTTAGGTCTAGACTGAAGCGAAGCAAAGTCTGGTGCTACTGCTTCTGTTAGATTTAATCCGTTTTGGGCTGCTTCAGTTAGATTTAGGTCTGCATCGGGATGATTCGGCCAAAGCTTCGGCCTCTTCGGCTTAAAAAAAGAAATATCTATAGAAAATTATTTAAATATATATATATATATATATATATAAATAAAAGTATCTAATTTATTTATATTAATTTTTTTTTTAAAAAAAAATCCAAAATCTTCCACCGAATCTACAGAAACACCGAATTGCTTCATTTTTCTCACCAAATTGAAAAAGAATCTGAAGCGAATATGATAACATTGGTTCTATTAAGGGCTATGAGTAACTGGTAAACTGATCGATTCAACTGGCATTACTGAGCAAATCCCAACGGGTCAAAAAATTGTTAAAAAAAATAAAAAATTAAAAAAAAATATGAAAAATATTTAAAGTATATTTAAAATATGATTAAACAAAGTAAATCCAATTGAAATTGAAAATTAATTAATGGATTTTAAATTTTTTATTTATGCCAAGGAGTATTTTTAAAATTTTAAAAAGAAAAAAAAAATATATAATAAGTATTCATGGCCAAAACACTTTCCAATCTTTGCCAAAATGATGTAAAAATAAATAAATTCAAAACACATTACAAACAACTCCCTTATTTTTTTGGGATTTTTTTTGAATTTTTAAAAATATCTAGCTGGATCACCAAAACCGAAACCGATCAGTGCCTAGTGCCAATCTAACCTGTCAGTTTTGAGTTGAACCGGTCAATATTGTGAACACTGGACTGTACCCTTAATGAGGTTATAAGTTCTATATATTTTCTCACTACTTTCAACCATATTGTCTTGAACCTACCTTTTGTTTTATATGTCTTTTTTTTAAATGTAATTTGTATTACTGGATTTCTGTAACATATTCAATGAACTATATCCTTAATAAAGTTATAAGTTTTATGTATTTTCTCATTACTTCCAACTATGTCCTTTTGAACCTACATTTTAATTTGTCTATTTTTTTTAAAATATAATTTAACGTCGCTAGACTTTGTATTCCTGGACATCCGTAACATATTAAGTGGGAAAGGAGATCTGCAACTGCACGTGATAAGCTACTTACAGGCCATCCCTATGTTACGCGATAGCCCAAATACCTTTAAAGGCTCTACTCGCCCATGGTCTCACAAGAGACGTCTGTACAATGACTTTGTAAGGGACTACTGAGACGCCCATTAATATATAGCTATTGGGATAAGGGAAGGGTTTCTATATTTTTCCCAATCGTAAAGATATATGCTTTCCTATCATTCATCCATCCAATATCAAGCGAGGCACTAATCGTTTCATCTAGATCTAACGTCTCAGAGTATTTTTTTTTATTATTATTTATAATTATATGAATATGAAATTTGATACGGATCATCATCTTAATGGGGATACACCTAAAACAATATTAGAAGTTTATTTTTGATAAAATATATTCCGTAAAACTTTCAAGAGAACTTTGGATATTTTATTTTATTGAAAATATTATTTTTATATTTTTTTTACAGATGGGAGTTTAAGAGAGGAGTGGACACCCAAAATTTTATGTCAAAATGTGTAGAATAGTATTGAAGGGTGACATTTTAATTTGAGCCTTTTCAACAATCCCTTCAGAATGAATAGAGGGATAGGAGGAAGTATATAAATTTTATACAAGAAGGTTAGTATATAAGGGAAATGTTTTTGTACTTCCCCAACAATATAGAAGGTCTATGTTTCCCCTACTATCCAACTGTTCAATTTTGATCAAGTGAGCCACTCATCGTTGGCTCCTAGAGCCGACGCCCCAGAGTATTTTATTTTAAATTATTTTATACAGATTGTATGAATATGAAATTTGGTACGTGGCATATTCTCATTAGGGCGCACCTATAAAAAATACTAAAAATAATTTTTTGATAAAATATAATGACCAAAATATCCCTTGAATCTTTTAGGGGTATTTTGGTTATTTTGTTTATCACGAATATGTTTTTTTATATTTCTTACAAGTGTGAGTTTAATAAAGGAGTGGACGCTCAAAATTTAGTGTCACAATATTTTATATAAAAACTTAATAATAAAATAGTGTAGAGACATGACATTATGATTGGGACAATATTAACCCTCAATTCATAATGGACGGTTGAAAAAAGAGAAATATATCAGTGTTATTGTTATATGGGAAGCATAGAACGCTTGAACCCTTGGTCAGTACATAAAAAGCTAGTCCATCGGATAAAGAAAAAAACTTATATAAGTGTGAGGCTCTAAACAATTAAATGAGGTACACCTCAAAAATTTCTCGAGAAGAGGTCTTTTTAATGCTCAAATATCCTCAAGTTGATCATCTCGACCTCAAGATGCATGGAATCAAGATGATTTTAAGTTTTGAAAATACTACATCTTGTAATGCATTTTTGGATCGTCAATTTTCAAGATTTTCAAGTTCTCATAGGTATGCTTGATCTACACTATTTTTTAAGCTTTAAATTTTATAATTAGATATAAAAATATATTTTATGGCAATCACAAAGATTTTCAGTATTAAAACCACATTTCTAGATACTATTGAAGGTACGCTTTACTTTGATTGTTTAGAGCCTCCGCTCTATAAAAACCACACCCATTTACCTTTATTGAAAACTAACTAAAAACCTTATAATGTCGGAAAAGGTAGTTTTAATGTTGGAAAATCCTTTGATTGATTATCTCGACATCGAGATAGATGACCATAAAAAATAAAAAGATTTGAAGTCTCAAAAATAGTACATTTTACAACATATTATCTACACCGTCCATTTTCAAGATTTTCATGTGCTTATAAATCTACTTTATTTGAATTATTTTTTAAATTTAAATTTTTATAATTAGATGTAAAAATAGATTTTGAGATAATCCTAAGAACATTTTACATCAAAATTATACACCATGATAAAATTTGAAGGTGCACCTTACCTCTACAGCTACGGATGCATCGGCATGCCAAATTGCACCCAAAACAAAATATCCAAATAAATTTACGCTGGTGATCAAAATCGTCCTGCTCTTTTGCTCGGCTTTCACGGATCCAGAGGGCCCGGCCCCTATAGCGTATGCTAAGGTGGGAGATGACTCTTATCAAGCCCTCCAATCACACCAGTTCATTCAAATTTTGCATAGCGTTACAGTCTTTAGTTTCAAGGTTCAATTCTACGGTCGTGGTCCCATGCTTGAAATTCAAGTGTGGAATTTTCCTCTCTCTCTCTCTCTCTCTAAATTCCACACCCATTGAGTCCACATATTCATAAAAAGCAATCACAAATTCCTTTTCAGCAATCCCTGTGCATCTCAATCTACAGAACCCAGCATGAAGACTTTCAAGAAAGTCTTCACCCTTGCAAACCTTCTCACTTTTGAGTTTCATTTTATGCATTGCTAACTATCAACTAAACCTCCATTCTAAAGTGGGTGCCTGTGAAAACCAGGTGCAATGGGTTGCAAATTCCAGGTTGGTTTCTTTCCTGTTATTTTATCACTGTTAGCGATTTCTCTTTCTGTTTCTGGTTCGGGTTCTGGTTCTGGTTCTGGTTCTGGTTCTTGCTCTGGCTTTGCTTTAGATACCATCTCTATAGACAAATCTCTTAAAGGAAACCAAACCGTAGTCTCTAAAGGTGGTGTCTTTGAACTGGGTTATTTCAGCCCAGATAAGTTGCAATCCTGGTATATAGGCATCTGGTACAAAGAAATTCATGTCCAAACTGTTGTATGGGTAGCTAACCGTGAAACACCATTGCCGGACACCTCATCTGAACTCAAAATTTCAGGGAATGGAAACTTAGTCCTCTTGAACAAAACCCAAGTCCCAATTTGGTCCACCGATTTGAGTTCCACATCTGGAGCTGCAAGTTCCTCCTCTGCTGTTTTATTAGACAATGGGAATCTGGTTCTAAAGGAGGCTGGATCTTCAAGAGTTATGTGGCAGAGTTTTGATCATCCCACGGATACATGGTTACCAGGAGGAAAGATGGGATTGAACAAGAAGACTAGGCAAAACCAATTGCTCAAATCTTGGAGGAATTCAGAGGACCCATCACCTGGGCTCTTCTCCCTCGAACTCGACCCGAATGGAACTAAACAGTATCTTGCATATTGGAATGGAAGCAAAAGGTATTGGAGTTCTGGGGAGTGGGATGGGCACATCTTCAGTGCAGTCCCAGAGATGAGATTGAATTACATTTACAATTTCAGCTTCATTGATAACGAGAATGAGAGCTACTATAATTACTCCTGCTATGATAATACCACCATCGCACGGTTTGTGATGGATGTAACTGGGCTGATCCGGCAGTATTTGTTGAATGAGCAGAAACAAACGTGGAACCTATTTGGGTCACTGCCTAGAGACCCCTGTGATATCTATGCCATTTGTGGACCCTTCGCAAGCTGCAGCCAAAAATTACCCTTTTGCAGCTGCATCCCTGGTTTTGAACCCAAGTTTCTTCATAAATGGAATTTGGGCGAGTGGTCTGGAGGGTGTGTTAGAAAGACCAAGTCGCAGTGTGGCTTCCGCAATGGCGAGAGAGATGGGTTTTGGCCAATTAATACAACAGAAGTATGGGAAAAATCGATTCCATCGACAGTTGTGGATACCAAAGATTGTGAGGCTTGGTGTTTGGCAAACTGTTCTTGCACTGCTTATGCACAGAATTCTGGCAGTGACACTTGCTACACATATACTGGAGATATTCCGAATCTAAAAGAAGAGGAGACAACATACAAGCTTTACATTCGTGCTGCTTCTTCTGATCTGTTTCCTAATTCTAGTAGAAACGAGAACAAAAAATTACTAAAGATCATAGCTGTGTGCTCTGTTACAGGCTTGTTAATCATCGTGGGTGTTATTCTTTGGACTCTGTGGATGAAACTTGCTCCAAGAAGGACCGAGATGGACGGGTCACTAATGATATTCAATTACAAAGATTTGAAAAGTGCAACTAAGAACTTCTCGCAGAAAATTGGAGGTGGGAGTTTTGGTTCAGTGTTTATAGGCTATCTGAGTGATGGGACGCATGTTGCCATTAAGAAGCTAGAGGGACATAGTCAAGGAGAGAAGCAATTCAGAGCAGAGGTGTCCACCATCGGAACAATACAACACATCAACTTGATCCAACTACGAGGATTCTGCTCACAAGGATCTAGGAGATTATTGGTGTATGAATATATGTCCAATAGTTCCTTGAATTTTCATTTATTTCAAGAAGGTGCTGACTGTTTGAGCTGGAAAATAAGATACAATATCGCACTTGGAATCGCTAGAGGGATTGCTTATTTACATGGAAAGTGCAAAGACCGCATAATGCATTGTGACATCAAGCCGGAAAACATACTCTTGGACCATGACTTCAGCCCAAAGTTGACGGATTTTGGGTTAGCAAAGCTAATGAGTCGGGAATTCAGTCGTGTTTTAACTACCATGAGGGGAAGCAAAGGGTATCTAGCACCAGAGTGGCTTTCTGGTAAGGCCATAACTGTCAAAGCAGATGTATATAGTTATGGTATGACATTGTTAGAACTCATCTCAGGTAGGAGAAATGCAGATTGGGAAAGGGGTTTCTTCTTCCCTGCTGAAGTGTTGGTGCAAATGATGGATGGAAAGGACCTGGGAATGTTGGACCCTAGGCTTAAGGGTGTCGCCGATGTGGAGGAGGTGGCTCGTGCTTGTAGGGTGGCAGGTTGGTGTGTGCAAGAGGGGGAGGGTTGTAGGCCGTCCATGGAACAGGTCGTCTGGTTCCTCGAAGGTGTAGTAAACGTGGAGAAGCCTCTGGTATTGAAGACCCTTGAGGTGTTTGAAGACAACTGAAGGGTAATTGTATGATTACTGGAAGGCGGACCCTTAGAGGTGTTTGAAGACAACTGAAGGGTAATTGTACGATTACTGGAAGGCATAGTAAACATGGAGAAGCCTCTGGTATTGAGGACCGTTGAGGTGTTTTGAAGACAACTGAAGTGTAATTGTATGTTCAGTTCATTGATTCGGATGTTTTGAGTTGTTGAAGATGTTACGTGTAAGAAGGCCTATATGGTAGAAGGAAAACTAAGACAGCATCCCTGCGAAAATGGAGGTGCCCTGCCCTGTTAGATATATTTGTAGTATTTATTCAGTACTTAGTTATCCAAAATAGAGTTACTTCCTGTTGTGCTTCAAAAACCTTATGATAACTTGAAAATTTGTTTTGGACCATAGTTATAAAGTTAAAAATTCTGGTATTAATCAAGCAGATCTATGAATACTTGAAAATATTGAAATAGATAGTCCAGATAACTTGCAACAAGATGCACTATTTTTTGGACTTGAAATTTTTATTTTTTTATCTATATATATTCATACATCTTGAAGTCGAGATCAATTAGAAGGCTTTCCAACTTTAGAACACTCTTTTCGACCAAATGTTTTAGTGCACCTTTTTTTTTACTGTATAAGGTTGCAACCTTAAACTTTTTCTTTTTAACATATGCCCTTATATTTTTGCGAACATTTACCGTAATCGTCATCGATGTATCCACCATGTATTCACTTCGTTTTTGGCCACAAAATCAGGTGAACAGATGATGGACATCAGTTTAATTGGTCACCTGAACCTCCAACAGAGTAGCAAGGGACTACTCAAAATTGCCGCTGAAAACCAGGAGGAAATACTCGATGCACTTGTCATACTTCGAACAAGTGCCATCACTTCTACGGAAGATAGCAGGTTCCCCCATGTGAAGTTGTGGCTGAAACCTGTATGAGTATATACCGGATGTATTCATGAATTTTAAATCTTGATATAAGTGCTCTCTTTGTTAATTCTCATAACCCAAAATTCTTCCTAGAACTTTGCTTACCATAAAATCTAATAAGGCCCTTTGACCATCTCGCTTGAGAAGGCTCTCTAGCATGTATCAACGCGTGAGAGCCGATAACGATTCAACCATGAACAGATGCCCGTAGTCTTGTGTCTGAAACTCTTCATGGGTTTCAAGAATATTTCTCACATCTGGAGATACCAGGAGATTAACCTTGTGAACATTGCGGCGCTCCAAAGTCTCAGGCTCGAAAAAACCCGAACATGTTCGAATCTGGCAGACCCCTGTTGAGCCCATGGACTCCCCTCTAAGTAGGAGTATGAAACTCTAGGAAGTACAGGGTGCTACATATCTTTCCCGACTCCAGGCTGGTTATCATGATTATCTCAAAGCTTCAATAAGAGAGGATGTAAACACATGGGGAGGGGGTTAGAGTATTACAAACTTGAGGGCTTAAGCAATGAACAGCTAACGGAGGCTCGAGCTAATTTAGAGCTTAGCTCTTAATGCATCTCGAGAGAGAGAGAGAAATCATACATCCACAAGGGGGACAATAGAGCGATAGAATGACAAGGTGTACACTGTATTTTCTTTGCTTTCCTATTCAATTGTCCTGATCCCCTTCTAAGCTCTGGAAAATCAAAGGTTTTCTCTTTTGAGAATGTAACTCATGAATCCCCATTTGATGCTCCAGAAGGATATACCCCAGAAATTTAATAGAAATCTCATAAAGGGAAGAATTTGTGGCATGTTTTTATCTTTTCTTTTTCCTTAGAAAGCGAAACAAAACGCCAGAACATACTATTTATCCCTTAAATAAAACTAAAAATAAATGAAAGGAAGTAATGACAAATTGAGCACAGTTAACATCTATGCCACTTCGGAAGCTAGCTTAAGAAGTGTATGATGTTTCATTAATAAGAATTCTTTGTAAAACTGTAAAATAGAACAAAGAGAGATATGCCTCTTGTACTCGGATAATTCCTGTAGCATTTAGTGCGAATTTGTCAATGCCCCATGCCTCAATTGATCTGGTCAAGTTGTAAAATTGTGATGAGAGAGTTTTTCCTTACTAATTTTGAAGTTTTTAATAAATGCATAAGAAACTTATTAGAAAAGTGAAAAGACTTATTAGTAAAGTGTAAAGAGGTAGAACTCAAAAGGACAACCTTCTGCCATAACAACAGAATTGGGAGTTCTACCAAACACCATTCAACTGCCCTAAGTTGGAATTGTTGCAAATGAGTAAAATGTTGAATGGTTATCGCTTATGGATGTTTTGCTAAATTTTCTTAGATAAAACCTTAGCACTTGTATTGTAAAATTGACAAAAGGCACTAATACATGGGCCTGTGAAATGCATAAGCATGTACTGTATATTAATTCAAGATTTTCGTATCTACATTTTATAAAGATTAATTGCATGACATATTTCATAATATCGAATAATTTAAATACCTTACTTAAAATTTCAAAAAATTATATAAATAGAATATGGTTAACAGAATAAATTTGAAAGATTGTATATTTATTACATTTTTACCAAAAATAAATAAAATAAACAAAATCCAAAAAAAAATAAGTTATTTGAATCCCATAAATGCAAGAAATCATTGATTAGGACTACATAGTGCAGAGATTAGTTTTTTCCCAAATACCTTATAGTAAATTAGCATAAATTATTTTAAACAATAAAAATTCATATAAAAGATAAAAAATATATTTTTACTTTTATTTTGTACCACCTTAACTTGGCACTTTTGTAAAAAATTTAATAAAGGGTTTATCCCATAATATTTTGAACATTAAGGAGTTACTTTTCTAAAATCTTGTGCCTTATGAAATTTCAAAAGAGAAATTTCATAATTTTAATAAAAGCTTTATATATTTTCCCTACTATATAAAACTTATATACTTCCCCCTATGTAACCGTCCAATCTGAATGGAAAGCTGGGATAGCCGCAAACACAATATCACACATCTATGTTATTTTATTTTTAATTTTTTTTATACGAAACATTTTGATACAATTTTGTGTGTCCACTCCTCTCTTACACTCGCACTTGTAAAAAATGTAAAACGAATATTCCCAATAAAATAAGATGACAAAAAATACCCCTGAATGTTTTAGTGGTATTTTGGTCATTGTATTTTACTAAAAATGTCTTCTTAATATTTATTTTAGATGCGCCCCATTGAGATGATGGCAATAAATTTCATACTCATATGACGTGTAGAAAAAAAAACTAAAAATAAAAAACTATGAAGCATCAGATCTAGATCAAACAGTTAGTGATTCACTTGATCTAAATTAGACTTTTGGATGGGGGAAAATATATATCTTCTATATAGTAAGAGAAATATAGAAACCTTTCCCTAAGGAGTATTATTAAAATTTTCATAGATGTACTCACTTTGGTTTAGGGCCTGCATGATTATATACCTTATTTATTAGGGTCCTATTTTGGTTATTTTAGTCCCTTATGTAAATTTGTGAGCCATTGTTTTAAACAAAAATTTTATAATTAAAAAAAATGAAACAATGGAACTTACCCATATGTGGGTGAATGCGTGCAATTAAACCTTATGGGAAAAAGGTTACATTGGTATTAGGGGTATTTGTCTAACCTCTTTTTTTGTTTTTTTTAAGCATACATCTCCTTTTGCCCTAGCAAACATGCCTACAAAACATAAAAAAAAAATTTTTTAAAAAAAAAAACTTAAATAATAGTTTTCTGATGAGATAAAATTGGGTTGTTTTCTGCTATTTGTTTTGTTGCATTGTTAGATCTAAGGGTTTAGATGTGTTAATAATAGTTTAAAAATAAAATTTACTTGTCTAGTATTTTTAAGACCATAACAATTTTTTGGTCAAACAGATCATGTTGGATGGTCAAATTGAGGATGACATATGAGGGATTCTATGGAAATTGGTGCATATGTGAGTCTTCCCCAATATTATTGTAGACATCCCATTTTGGCCGTTTTGAGTTTTCAGGGTCTCAAGAACTTAACCTAGTATACCCTTTTCCGAGTCAATACAAACCCTTTTAAGCCCAACAGACTCAAAATACTACCCTATACACCAACCTAGTAGCCAAAAACCCGCCTTGAAACTAACCTTTTAGAGTCCAAATACTATAACAACCTCAAAATTCACCCAAATTGGGTCAAATTTTATTTGAATTGTAGAGTAGATCATAAGCTTTTTAATGGTCTAAGAATTAATCATATCCAATATATGTTTTGAAGGTTATGAGCAAAATAATATTTGTTCACATAATTCTAGTTTAGTCCCCTCAACGCTCTATGAGTTGACGTCAAAACGGACTCCGGCAGTAGATACAGACTCCATTTGGGCCTTTATTTTTTATTTTTATTATTCTATTCAATTTATCCTCATAATTGGAAAAAAATAAAAAAAGACTTCCAAGGTATTTGTGAGTACGTCTGCATTGGAGCCGGATGTAGGACGGGACTTAATAGAATCCAATTTGGATTAGGAGTGATCCAAGCCCCAACTCTGGGTATCAAGCATGGTTTGGTAAGCTTTAAATTTTTTTCTTGTATTTCATTTTTCTATTAGTTTTTAGATCTTGATTTTAAGAGAAATTTATTTTATTCCTTTTGTTTGATGGTTTACGAAAAAAAAAAAAGGCTATAAACCACTGAATTTTAAATCATCTTTTAGCTAGAACCTGATCTTTCGACTTAAGTTTAGGCAAATTTTCACCCAAAGCAGGTAGATTCCTAATTTGCCTTCTTGGAGTTGAGTATAAACAGTTATTTTTAATGTTCCACTGTAAGAAAATAAATCTGTACTAGATATACTAAACTTCATGTTATATCCATTTTCCTATCATTTTGATGCAATCATAACCTTCTATTTCAAGTTTCAATTGATTTGATCATAGAAACCATTAGATGAATAAAAGTGCCCTATCCTTCTTATTAAAGAGTGAATCTAGGTACGAATGGGTTCTTGCTATTTGGAGATTTAAAAAACGAAATCGGCCCTAAGTAGCTAGGGAACCAATTCCAATCCCAATCCCAATCCACTCGGTCCAATTCTAGCGACTCTCAAGTCGGAACAGACATCATCGGAAAACAAAAATTGAAAACTAGGGAACCAGAATTCCCCACCGACCAGCTCTATGTTATCGGCGATTTCTAAAATGAATTTTTTCCGAAAAGAAGAATTGGGTATCCCATGGTGATTCCTGCCACTGATACAAAAACAAGAAAAAGAGAATGAAACCCTAAAACCATCACTAAAAAGAAGAGAGCAACAAACTAGGATACAAAATATTTTGGGATGGCTTTATCCAAACAAGAAAACAATAACCCTTCTCATGACAAACATTTTATTACCACATCAAACACAATGGCAACTTAGAAAACTCAGGACATTCAGAGATGAGAGGGATCACCATAGAAGCAACTTGAAAAGAAATCCGACCCCTCTAAAGAACCCACTGTTTTGATCTTGAGTCCATAGTCCCATGAAAATAGTGTAGGCTTGAAAGGCAAGTAATTGTGATCCAAATATCCATTCCCGTTAATTAATCCGAACAAACCCCCACTTCTCATGTCGAATATCATCAACCTATCAAATAAATGAAGGACAAGCATGTGCCCTAGCAAAAGTGCTGGACCGTAGGGCTTGGGACTACGATTGAGTACCCAATTGTTCTCAACCCCACTTAGATCCAAATTGAGCACTTCTTGCCATATGTTTCCTTGATTTAGAACCCAAACCTGCAGTTTCATGCCTGTGTCAACTCTTGCAATGGAGACATGACCCTCCCAATCTAAGATTCTGCATTGGGGCTCTTGGGTAGGAAACCCTGGGCTCAGTGGAAGTGGAGTTCTTACGATAACTTTATCGGTTTTCTCTCCGGCAATGTCGAAACCTATCGCATATCCATCATATCTGGTTAAACACCAGCAGCTCAGGCCGATAGATACCATGCTCCACCATATAAGTGAAACGTCGAATTCAAACTCGTGTGAGAGCTTTGTCCATCTCCCAGTTGACGAGTCGAAGACCCTGCCTTCTATTTGGCTTCCGTTCGGGTAGTCTCGCCAATCTTGGATGGCTAATACCATGAAATTGCAGCTCCGGGGGTCGAAGCAAAACCCAAACCCTAGCACAGAGGAGCCTGACAGACTCGGGAGGAACGTGTACTTTCCAGTTATCGGATTGAGAATGGTAAACGCATCCATCTCGAAGTTCTTGCGGCCTGTGCACATGCAGCATACAATGCCATGACTGACGGTCATCTTCCACGAGCCTTCAATCTCCAGACCGCGATGCATGGCTCCGCGACCGAGGTCCGAAAGCAGCATCATCCGCCAATCTCGACGAAAGAGAGCACAGGACTCGAATGTCAGTGAAGAAGAGCGAAATGGCCATGAGTTAGAGTGGAGTAGGGCAAAGGTATGAGAAGAGATCAACTCTTTCCAAGATTTGGAGGTGCGCATGAGAGTGAAGAGGTGTTGCATAGGCAACCCAAGCAAGATTGCCATGACCAACTCCATAGGGAGAATGCTAAAGAGAGAACCCAACTCTAACAAGGAAATTTTTCTGTACCCTTCTTCCATGATAAAATAATCCAGATAGAGAGATGGTTTTTCTCCTCTTCTCACTGTAGATATTTGAAGGTAGAACCCTTTTGCTCTCTCTTCTATTCATAGGTTGGATAATAACCCTTAAGGGACATGTGTATAAATTGTAGATTTCTTTCCTTTTATAGGTCGGAATAGTTTTAAAATCCCATGAAATAAGGGTCAGAGGTTCACCCCAAAACGAATCCTTCTGACCCTTCGTCCTTCTAATTGAACCCTTCCCTGGCTTTATTCAAATTGGAGCGTGTGTCGGTCGCTCATGACGAGCATACTGTGCATTTAGTCCCTTTGGTGAATGACCTACTTGGAAGATTTTTGTTAATCTCAAATTTTTGGATCTACAGTTCTTCAATCGTTGGATCTCACCCTCCATAAATTGGATGTGTTCTCTTCCCTATATTGGGAGCCGCATTGAAAATTCAACGTCAATTTTTGTTAGAGCATATATGCTTTGCTCCCATAAAAGCTTGCTACATATTTACTCCCGGGGAATAAGACTAACGTGGGAAGACCTTTTGAAATCCAAAAAGTTTGGGAACCAGCTCAAAATTATTAGAAGACTAAAAATTTTGAATTTTGAGTGCTCTAACGAGTGTTTCAAAAATCGCCGATCCGATCTGGAATCAGGCGATTCGGATCGGGTATCAGTTATAACCGATCCAAATGCAGTATCCGTAAAACCGGGCGGTTCTTACTTTTTTATTTTTCAATCCGGTTTTCTTTTTATGAACCCACCCTGGTTTTTCTAAAATGTGATTTATGCCAACTTGCACTCCACTATACTCCCCCCACATGATTGACGCATGTTTGCCACTTTACTCCCCCTCGTGATTCACAAATTTTTGGCAACTTGCTCCCCCTACGTGGTGATTGACAAATTTAAACAAATTTTTTGCCACCTTGCTCTCCATTTTACTCCCCCCTGTGATTCACAAATTTTTGGCACCTTCCTCCCCCCACGCGGTGATTGACAAATTTAAACAAATTTTTTGCCACCTTGCTCTCCACTTTACTGCCCCACTGTGATTCACAAATTTTTGGCACCTTCCTCCCCCCACGTGGTGATTGACAAATTTAAACAAATTTTTTGCTACCTTGCTCTCCACTTTACTTCCCCTCGTGATTCACAAATTTTTGGCACCTTGCTTCCTCCGTGATTCACAAATTTTTAGGCAATGAAATTTGATGATAAAAAAAGAAAAAAATTATTAAAAATAATAATTAGGTGCCCATTACCCCTATCTTTCACCAAAAAAAATTTAAATTTACTTACCAAAAAAACATAAAAACTCTATTAAGCTACTATATCATGGTATTATTTCATTATATGAGTAATAATTAATTAATTAATTAGTTAATTAGGATTAAAAAATTAGTACTAACTCATAGGATAAAAAAAATAAAAAGTAATACAACAAGCAAAAAAAAATGTAGTACAACATCTTCTTCTTTTGTCCAAAAAAAAAAGAGATAATCAACAAGTATCATATTTTTCTTGTTAAAAGATAATACAATAAGTATTTCTTGTCAAAAAAATAAAAGGTATTTCTTAATACAACCCAAGAATAAATGGTCTAATTATATTTTTTATTTTTATAACACGATGGTCTTTAACATAAATTTAATAATATTAATTTAAAGATAGGATTCATACAATGAGGTCATTTGAAATCTCTCTCTTTCTACTAACAATCTCTTCCACTAATTTATTCTAGAAAATTAAAAAATTAAAGAAAATTGGTACGCATTTTAATAATTTCTATATTGATAACCAAATATTTTATTTTATTTATTAATTTTTGTATTATAAATCATGTAGTGTATTATTTTTCTTACAGTTGTCAATAATACATTTTAAATTAGATGATATTATAAAATATTTTGGATTTTGTTATTATTTATATAATAAAATAATTATAAAATATTGTTTGTATATAATATTATAGTTAGTTAGGTTGTAATAATTTGGGTTTTGTTAGCGGATTAGGGTTTTTCGCCAATGCGATATTTTAGTGACCAATTTTTCATCGATTTAGTCAACTCTTTATTGTAGTCCATATATAATTATATACTTAATCCATGATAATTCTATGATTTATTTTGTGTGATGTAAATTTAATGGTCAACATAAGTTCATACAGGGAAAAAACATCTCAATATTCATAAATTGATGAAAACAATGGAAGTTAATAATGTAGTACCCTCATTTCTTATTGAATTCCTAAAAAACAACATTTATAATGAATTTTAATAATTTTTTCTGATTTTTTTGAAGCTTTAATCCTACCGATTCAGTCGATTCGTCGATCCGGATCGATTTTTTGAGGTACTTGATCCGGATCATCGATCCGTTTTTTAAACCATTGGTTCTAACACTTGAATGTCACTATTCAATGGATGGTTTCTATTCAATCTTGAAGCAGCTTTTTTCAAGCTTACAGAGAATGAGTTTAGAAATTTGTTTTATTGACTACAACATATGGGTTAAGAAGTTATATCCCCAAAATCTGGAATCCTAAATATAGTTCCAATTTGGTTTTGCCGATGGAGTAAATGGACAGTATACTCCCTTGAGAGCATCAAATCTTTTGGCTTTTTTCTTTTGGGGCCACTCGCTGGATTGAAGGGGTTACGTATCTATAAAATACTCGGTTTTACACAATAAAGTGAATGGATAGTATGCTCTGCAGGAGTACGAAATCTTTTGTTTTCAATTTAATCTAGTAAATAAAGAGTGGACTCCTTTATCCCTTGGTTTTTCTAAAGTGGAAGCTTTCTATCTTTCCTTTCAGCATAAAACTTATATATTTCTTCTTATCCAACCGTTCATTCTCCTATAGCAAAAGAAAATTTTGATGGTATTTTAATCAATTTATTTAATATAAAATATATTTTTATATTTTTCGTAGATTCTTTTATTTTTTATGAACACACACTCAAAATTTCATATTATTTTGATTTGTAAAAAAAAAAAAATGAAATTTGAAATACTACCGGACAATCGTGACCATGCGATGAACTTTGGACAATGATAAGTGTAAGCGAAATCATTGATCATTTTCACCTATAAGTGTTTTGTAGTATCTATATATATATATATATATATATATATATATTCTTTCCAACGCCTATAGGGAAAAATAAATAGCGATTTCACCTATCCTCATCACCATCTAAATTTCATCACACGATCAGGACTGTCCAGTAGTATTTTATTTTTCATTTGTTTTTTACAAATCGGAATGGCTTGAAATTTGGAGAGCATGTACATCTTACTGAGACTCATCTAATAAAAATATAAAAAAAATTATCCGTCAAACCTAAATTGACCAAAATACCTTTAAAACATTTTTAGAGTATTTTGGTCAATATTTATTTTATAATTTTTGAAGATTCTCCTATTTTTGATAAATATATGCTCCAAATTTCATGTCATTTCAATTTATAGAAAAAAAAATGAAAAATAAAATACTACCAAATAATCGTGACCTCGTGATGAACTTTGGACGATGATGGGGGTAGGCAAAATCACTTTTCATTTTTCGCCTATAGGCGTTGCATAGTGTTTTCCTATATATATGGAGCATCTACAAAACACCTACAGGTAAAGTTCTGCAGTACTTCACCTACACATCATCACATTCCAAAGTTCATCACACGGTCATAATTTTAGATAATATTTGAATTTTTATAATTTTTATACTTATCAGATTTATCTAAAATTTGGGGCGTATGTACATATGACTAAGTCACACCAAAATAAAATATTAAAAAATAATAGTCATAAATTAAAATGATGAAATTACCCTTGAAATATTATAGCTATAATTTATATAGTTTTTATAATTCAAATTATTTATTTTATATTTTATTCATGTCCGTCTCACTAAGGCGCATACGCCTACAAAATTTCAGATCAATATGATTTGTAAAATAGATATTAAAATTGAAATACTATCGGACATCTGTGATCGTGTGATAAACTTTGAACGGTGATAAAGTCGTAGGCGAAATACTGTAGAACTTCACCTATAGGCAATTTGTAGTGTTTTCCATATATGTATATATATATATATATATATATGGAAAAATATATGATCAGCACCATCATGTAGATAAGCTAAATGCGTCAATGGCCTAGATTGAATCTGGGCCGATCAGACGATCACGGATATCCAGTTGTGTCCAGTAGTGTTTGAATTTTAATTTTTTTTTTACTAATCCAAATCACTCGAAATTTTGTGTTCTTGAAAAATAAATGAATCTATGAAAAATATTAAAAAAATATATTTTACATGAAACAAATTGATCAAAATACCTTCGCAAAGTATTTTTCAAACAAATTGACCAAAATACCAAAATATTTTTCAACACTCTCGGACAACGTGACTGTCAAATCGGCCTAGATTCAATCTGGGTTGTTGGGAGTTTACTGTAGCGGTAGGCGTACAGGAACTTATATATATATATATATATTAAGTGATTTGGATTTGTACAAAAAAATTATAATTCAAACACTACCGGACATTCGTGATCGTCAGATCGGCCCAAATTCAATCTGTGCTTTTGGTCTCATTTTTTCCTGGTGATCAACTGGCTCACCCAAACTTTTTCATATATATATATATATATATATATATATATATATATATATATTATATAGTA
>NW_006499705.1:2272905-2284561 GCF_000471905.2 Amborella trichopoda | reverse complement strand
CCGAACTTACTATACTGTGTCGTTTGTTCTCTCTTTCTTCGTGTNTACTACTGGTCTCACCTAACTTACTATATATATATATATATATATATATATATATATATATATATATATATTTGAAGCTAGTAAGCATAGGGAAATCTCTCTCTCTTCTAGAAACATGTAGAACTTGGGCTATTTTGGCTTATGATATTGACCGGAACTAGATCATGGTAAGGGTTTTTAATGGATGAAGGACTTTCTAGGGTTTTTTAATTTAGATCGAGGAAATTCAGATTAAACATTCAATAATTATTTCAAAATTTTGTAAACCAAATGATCAATGTTTTTTATTTTGTAACGATAACATAAGAAAGATTTTTAAACTAATATTTCTATCAATCTTTGCTGGTTTTCCCTTTTTTATTAGGCTGAATTTTTTCTGAAACTCTTAGGTACTTATAATTTCAATAAAATTGCCTTTGTTATTGCTTCTTCAATTTTTTCTCTCTAGATGTTGCAATAGAAAACTTTTTCTTTTTTAGGTGTTCGGGGTGAAATTCCTAAATTTACATGAACTCTGTTGTAATTTGAACTATTTGCTTATTCCTATATTTATATTAGTTAAAAATGTCGAAGAAGTTTATTTTATTGCTTGCCGTTGGCTTATTTTGTTAGACTACTTTGTAGATTTGAAAGACTCCACCAAGACTCAATGGAACAATTAGAATATTTATAGTTTTTGGTTGTCAAAGTTCACAAAAGAATTTTTCATTTTCAGAGTTTTTAAAATGATTGTCATTCTTTCTTTTGGATGATTTATGCGATTCTTAGCGGAATGGTGATCCACTAGAGTTTAATTATAAAAGACCTCTCCATGAGTCTCAATGGATTTTATGAAGTTTCATAAAGTATTTAAGTTCTATGAAAATTAGATTATTGAGGGATGTCTAACCATTGAAATATGACATTGGTACCCTTTTTCTTCTTCTTTTGCTTTCTTTCCCATATCATTGCCTTCTTTCCTTTATCATCTGCGTGTGGGCGTGGTGATAGTATGTATTAGTGCTTTTTGTCATCTATTTAAATAAAATATTTGATTTTGTTATCTTCCTTTTTCTTTTTCTGCCATGTATAGGAATCTTGGATTTTTCAGGTCCTAGTTTTTCTTTTTATATCCATCATCTCTTGATCTTTTGTTTTCGTCTATAATATTGGGTCTGGGGTATCAAACAAAGAGTTTGAGATACTTTTTCAAGCGAATAAACATTGATACAATGGGTTTTCTTTCTCCCTCATCTATCATTCGAAGATTTGAGTCTAATAACTTTGAGTTATATTTCCATGCCCCTTGTTAGTATTTTTTGTTTGAAAAATGCTCAAGTGTATTTCAAAACAAAACAATACTCAAGCGAAAGATATGGGTTTGACTCCCACATTGAAGATAAAAAAGTTTGTTGAGTTATATTTAAGAGCACGCATTCCTATACAATATACTCTACGTACAAAGAAGAGATAAATCACATGTATAGAGCACACTAAGTGTGCGATGCGCACTTACACGTGAGTGTGCATGTGAGATGGAGCCTTGTAACCATCAAGTGCATGTAAGTCATGTAACTTGTAGCTGTATGCAACCACCACAACATTAAATGGACATCCTCTTAGTGCTCTATAACAAAGGCCCTCCTACCCATACGATTTTGCACACTTAGGACAATTTTTTAGCCCCTCTCAATTAACTATTCTCTGCAATTCCAACGAGCAAACCAGTGTGTTAACTCTCTCTACTCGATTTTTATCTCTTTCTCTCCCTAAACTATCAAGACTCTGGTGTCTATTATGTGGGTTCCAAGCTTGAGTGCATAGAGCTTAGGAACATTGAAAAAGACCCATATGTTTTCCTGTATCCCAATGGCTAATTGCCCTTCTTATGCATATCAAATAATCTATCGAAGGGGGGCAAATATTGTCTTGAGATAGCGTGTGTCCTCGAAAACAAGAAGAGTTTGAGATCTAATTTTGCAAAGTGTACCATTTTCTGCCTCCATTTCAACCAACCAAACTCCAACAATTCAAGACGATATTTCATAGGTGAAACAAAAGAGACTACCATGACTTTTTGGAAGTCATAATCACAACTTTACTCGACTCGAACGCTTCAATGAGCTGAATTTCAAGAGATTGCAGCAAAAGCTTCTCCTTTTGCTTATCACTCTCAAAGTGGCTTACATAGTCACCGAGTCAATACCTGCACCGCCGTCACCATTGGATGACTCTACTGATAAGCAAACTCAAGCATATAAGAGATGGATGGAGGATGGCTATATATGTAAGGGTCATATCCTAAATGCATTGGTGGACCTGATCTATGACATGTATGCCTCCATTAGCACGATGAGAGAGCTTTAAAAACTATTTGAAATCAAGTACCTCATGGAAGAGCCTAGTAACAAAAGATTTCTTATCTCTATTTTTTAAAACTTTAATACAAGCCAATTCAATTAGATTGTGGAATTTCTTTGTAGGAATATTTCATAGTAGGCTCCATAATTCACAAGTTACCCCCATCTTGAAGAGAGTACCAAAAGTAGATGAAACACAAGAAAGTTGATCTTGATTTGGTTCAACTTCAAAGATCTCTTCGAATTGAAGAAGAGAATAAACTTAGGGAAAAGAAATATGAATCAAGTAATTCTCACTCTAAAGCAAACCTTGTTGAGCAAAAATCAAATGCTCCATACAACAAGAAGCCTTTCTTTTCTAAGGGTCATAATGAAAATTATAAGGACCACAAGTCTATTGCCAAGAAAGATAAAAAGAAAGCCACTTGCTATGTAGGTGGAAAACTGAGACACTATTCAAGAGAGTGTCGACACTGGAAAGGGCTCAAAAGGCCTAAAAACCAAATGAACTTGACCAATGAAGTAAAATTTGTAAACATGATCAATAAAAATAATGGATGGTGGGTTGATACCGCCATTACCATTCATGTGTCTAATAATCGAGACATGTTTAAGACTTACGAACCAATGGGTGATAGTAATTCGGTTCAACTTGGAACCCAAGCTATGACAAATATGCTTGAAAAATGTACAGTGGAACTAAAGTTTAGTTCGTGCAAGGTACTCACTTTAGAAAATGTGCACTACGTACCATACATGAGAAGAAACCTTGTTTCTGGATGTATCTTGAATAAGAAGGGCTTTAAAATGATCATTGGGTATGACAAACTCATTATGACAAAAAGTTGGTGAGGGGTACTCATTTGATGGGATGTTCAAATTTGATATTGTTAATGAAATAAAAAAGTCTTTTGCTTATATTGTGATTTCTTGTAATGTATGGCATGGTAGATTAGGACATGTTAATTATGCTTCAATTAAATTTTTAGTTAAATTATGATTGATTTCTAATTGTGATGAATTAATGTTTACAATGTAGATTGGGAAGATCTCAAGATGAGAATCGACCATATCCGAACTACAAACTGATTTTAAAAGTGAGTGATAGAGAGTGGGAGCAATCAAATTGATCTAAGGCCAAATCTACTCATAAATGAGCAGATTTGCTCTCAGATGAGTGGTAGAGCTAGCATTGATCCGAAATATGAAATACAATATAAAATGCAATAAAACTTATTTAATTCTAATATAAATAAATAACTAAATAAATAAATAAATAAAAGAAATACAGAAAGAATAAGAAAATACCAGACTGAGTCAGTTGGCCTGAGACTTTCGAGGCTTCAAGGCCTCGCCCGTATCAGGACTAGCTAAGTTTTTGTCACGCGTCCACTTTGTCTCTCTTCAAGTTTTGACAAGGCGTTGGCTTGGTTGAATGCATTTCTTAAGCTGGGGGTTGCATGTTTAATGGCCTAAAGCTAAGGTCTTCATAGATCTAGGTTTTTTTCTCATGTCTCACAATCTGAAGGTTTTCTCTAAGCACACAAGCTAATAAGGTCTAAAAGAGTCTCATCTAAAAATGGGTCCCGAAATCATCATTTTAAAGGTGAGAAATGGTTGGAATAGATAACAACCCGTAACAAAGGGATTTCCCAGCCTCGATTGCCATTTTGGTGGTCAAAGGCTTGAGATCAAAATAGTCTAGGGTCAATTAACCTCACAAAAAATGATCTGGGAGATGAGTTGGGTCAAAGATACGCGATTCTGGACAGTTTTGGTTGGGCAACACTAGGTGTGTCGCTGAGACCTAATCTCCCTAGAATCGGTAGTTTCCGATTCTGGAGCGATCCAAAATCTTTTGAGATATCACCTATAAAAATCACACGATTCTCGACAATTTTGGTTGGGCATGCCAAATATGCCCAAAATCGGCAGTTTCTTATTCCATGGTGATCCAAAAGCTTTTGAGATATCACCCGCCAAAAATCATGCGATTCTAGACAGTTTTGTCCTAGTGTTACCCAGACCAAATCTGCCAAGAATCGGCAGATTCCAACTCTGTGGTGATCTTTGGGCTCTTGTGATGCTGCCTGTCATAAGTTAAGTCAAAACGAGGTTTTTTGCTATTTTAAATTATTTTTTTACTAAAACAGGGTGTTATGCAGGATTCTGGATCACATGGTAGGCAGTATAGACTAAGGTGGTCTATGGTCTGGGGTTTACTGGAATAGTATAGTCCTAAGGCTGTCTATAGTTTAGAAAACCATCGATTTGCTAATTCAAAAAATGGGGTATCTACGGTTGCCCCTCTTTGACGCTCTATATCCTTTGAGGGACAAGTGGGGGTCAAAGAAGTAGATACTGCTGACATTTTAATTTATCTGATGTCACGTGATCAGATGGCACACCAACTTTCCCTTCAAGACAATGCGCTCCACGCTCACCCACTTAGGGCATTTTCATCTAGGGTTTTCAGCGTGAGATGTTCCGATGATTTACACAAGCTTGGAACTGGAGTTGGATTTTATGGTCATGTCACTTAACTTCAGAGGTTTTCACTTTGAAATTCTTGAACCTAGCATTTTATTTTTTTATTTTTAAAGGGGGAGGACACATTCCTCCCTGGCTGGGTGACACAGGTAGTGTCGCCCAAGAAAAAAAAAATTAAAGGGGAGTACACATCACATGTCATCCTAGGCTGGGCGCCCAAAAAATATATATATATATTTTGAAGGGGAGGACACATCACGTGTCCTCCTATTATTTGATTTTTTTTTGCCCCTGTTTTGGATTTTTTTTTTTTTTGCTCCACTGCCCCAGTTATGGGGTGTTTTATTTGTTAATATTTACATGTGCAATTAATTTATCGAGGTAGAGAGGAACATTTTATTTGCACACACTTTTCAGACTGAATTTTGACAAACTCAGCCCCCTAGTTATAGGATGTTTGTCCCATAACTCCATTTAACGGACTGTCATACAGATATTCGATGCTGGGTTCGCCTATTTTTGCCTCAGGGGATCTAGTTGAGAGAGATAATGCTTTCAAACTAGCCAATGTCGTCATTGGCAACGTTCACGAATCGTGGTTGGTAGTTATACTCATACAACCATGGAGTCTTTGGCCAATTTCAAGCCTTCATAACAAGCATAAGAAATTGGTTTCGAGAGCGATGTCAAAACGAATAACAGTTTAACCACTTGTAGTGATGGAGCAATCTTTTCTTGATTTTAGAAAAGGAATTTTGAAAATGATTTGAGCACTGCAGTATTCCTTTAAGGAAAAAGTTTATATAAGGTTGTAATCTTAAAATGTAGAACTACGGATGCACCTCAAAAATCCATTGGTAAATATTGTTTTAATGTTGAAAAATCCTCTAATTGATCATCTCGACATCGATATGTACAACTATGAAAGAAAAAAAGGATTTTGGGCCCTAGAAATGGTGCATCTTACAACACATTATCTAGACCATCTATTTTCAAGATTTTCATGTGTTTATAGATCTACTTGATTTTAATCATTTTTTTAAGTTTAAATTTTTATACTAGATTTGAAAATAGATTTTGAGATAAGAATATTTTATATCAAAATTATATGTTATGACAAAAATTTAAGGTGCGTCTTAAATGGATTGTTTAAAGTTGCAACCTTATGGAAACCACACCCTTTCTTTAATGCTCATCTTATTATAGTTTGTCCGTTTTCTAAATGTCTTTTTTTTTTGGTTTTTTGTGTATCTACATTGTCAAAATCGGACATCCATGTTCATATTTACTACTATGGAGCAAATCCATGGTCCAATCTATAGGACATTTCTCTCAAATGGTTCAGTATCTAAATTAGTGACAGACGTTTATTTGTTTATAATGTTAGTTGTCGTAATGTGTAATGAACTGCTTTGGTAAATGTGTGCCATTTGCAAATTTTGTTTTTTGTTTTTTTTTTAAAGAAATCATTACAGCAGTGTAAGAATGATATCACCCTCTTGGAGTTTCCGTTTGATGCTTTACTAATGTTAAATTTACATTTTCTTCCCATCCAAGTTAAAGAAGAAACTGTCTTTCCTGCTTGAAGCTTACAAAAAAAAAAAAATCCTCACATACCTACTCACTAGAGATGCTTAGTGGTTGCAGTGTAGATGTTTAGTTGTTGCACTGTCTATCTCTATTGTGAGATTTATTCACTTTATTGTGAGATTTATTCATGTAGGGTGCTGTTATGTGGAGAGATTAGTTAATAGTTGATGGCAATTGGTGATTGGATTATAATATATATTTCCTGTGCAAGAATTGTCCATGGTACAAGTCTTAGTTTTTTTTTTTTAATTTGTGCAATAAGTACGTTAAGATTATTTCATGAATTGTGATTGCTTTTTTTATGGATCCAATATAGTCTTATTATGAATTGAAACCTTCCTGTGATGTAATGATGTAATGTTAGTTACCCCTTGTTTACCTTAATTTTGTTAGTTGTCACTTGGTGGATTATATACCTGAGAGCGATTTGCTATCTTAAATTTCTTATGAATGGTTCCTGATTTCGCTTGGTGGATTATATACCTGAGAGCGATTAGCTTTCTTAAGTTTCTCATTTCTTATGAACGAATTCCTGAGTTGTGCAGAAGTTGTTAGCGCCATTGAAGATGAGAGGGTATCAAGGCATCTATAATTTGGAGAGAGAGGTAATCTTTCGCCTCGACCTGCCAAGATAGTTCCTTGAAATTTCTTTTATCATCTTTCAATCCCCTATAATTTATTAGTTTCCCTACTAAGATTGCAGAAGGCATAAAGAGTCTTTCAAGCCCCTATAATTTATTAGTTTCCCTACTAAGATTGCAGAAGGCATAAAGAGGAAATACATAACCGAAACCTCAGGGTGATTGGGGTCTCTATCGTGGAATTACTTAGTTCATTATTGCAGATTTTTGATGCAGCAGTAAGAAGTCCTTTACCAGTAGAGTTTCCACTTCCAGACCCATCAAATCCCAATTCCTTAAAACCAGGTTCTCTTGCTTTTTGGATCTAAAACACCCGCATTCAAGAAACCTCGAGATCTTGATGCGGCTGGTGCTAGAGCTGCCGCTTCACAATTTAGGCCAAGAAGCAACCGATATTGTGATGGATCAAGGAAAGCTGATGCTGGTGCTAGGGCTGCTGTTTCCCAATTTAGGCCAAGAGGAAACCAATATTTTGATGGATCAAGGCAAATCAATATGAGAGCTAGGTGGGAATCCAAGTTAAAGATATACAGGTGTCCGGTTACCCTTAACATAGGGCATGAAATTCAATAGCTTAAGCCTTAAAGTATGCCACACAGTTTGAGAAATTTTATTTTGGACTTTGTGTCCAGTCAATGAAATTTTATTTTAGTCTAAATGTATAGCTTTTTTTGAATCCCTTTAGGTAATTGCCACCCTTTTTTGCATCCCTCGAGGTTTTGTACTTGGGCCCTTCCTGAGGTTCCTTTCTTTGCCTCATTCCAATGTAACTCTACTCCTTTTCGCAATACAATAGTCAACAATCTCAAAAAAAAAAAAAAAAAAAAATACACTCTCAGCCACTCAATTTCATGGGTCGATAATGATTGTGATTTACTTAAGTAAACGGTCTTATTGTATATGTTTTTTTTGTGTTCTCATTGTATTTTGATTAATTAATTTATTTAATGATTAACTTTTCAGATTTTTTTTTAGGTGCTAGGCAAATATTTGGCTTTTAAAATGTAGATTCTTACTTGATTGATTTTAAGAGACCTCCAATCTCATTTTAGATTGTAGAATTAAAATAGAAGTAGAAGAAAAACATCATCTTAGGATAATTATTTGACCTAAAAACTTCCCAAATTATTTTTTATTCATATCTAAGATTAACTCATGAAAGAAAATGACCTAGAGGTTAAAAAAATTTCCAAAGTAAATGGCCACTACAAAATTGACTCTGGACTGTCTATTTGATAGATAAACCAATGAAGGTTTTTAGTAGCACATTATAAATCTTCACATGTTATTAGATATTTAGGGCAAGGAAGAAGTGTAGAATGTGCTTTTGTGGGAGCACCTTATATGCATCCTAAGCTTACCATCCTTGGCTAAAAGAAAAATCTCACCAAACTTGAGAGGGACAGTGTAATACTTGAATCCCCAAATTGGTTCAAGCATTACCTTCAAAACATTCACGCACTTTTACTTTCCATTTATAAAGTGAAACTCCATATCCACAAATCAGAATTAATTACCATACCCAAATAAAGCCTACACCATTCAAGATATCAATGTGCATAATCCACACAAAGAAGTGAGTTCATATGAAGTTTTGTTGCTTTGGAACTTATACGTTAGAAGTAAATGTGCTTCAAAAACCCTTTTTGTTCTTTTATTTGATCTCCTTGACCTCGATATGTATAGATATGAATAAAGGATTTCAAGTCATAAATAGTTTTTTTTTTTTTTGGGGGGAGGGAGGGAGGGAGGGGAGGATTCAGTGGGGAAGACAACCCCTACCCGTTTTTTTCAAGTAGATTAGGAGTTAGCTTTTTTAAAGTGATTCACTCGGGCAACCAAGCCTAGCCTAGATCTAACAAGGCCGAAGAAGCCATGTCCCAAGCCTTGTCACGGCCAAGTAGGGTCGGGTGATAATACAATAAAAGTAAAAGAAACGTAACTAATAAGATAAGAAACAAGAAATTGGGTCGGGCAAGCCTTGTCGCAGACTTCGCCCAGGCTTGGGCCGGCCTTGTCGCAGACTTAGCCCAGGCTCCGACCAGCCTTGTCGCAACACCTTTTGGCAATATTTTTAATGTCGAATCAAGATCAACTACGATGGCAATAAAGCATTGGATCGAACTCTTATTTGGTATCTAGATAATAGCAATGAATAGTCATCAATTCCCGGTCCCTAAGAAGGTTAAAAGAATGAGACCTATTATGGGAAATAAAATACGCCTTAACTGGGTTATTCTATTACACCTATTATAGAGAAAATAACTTGTTTAAGTCAAAATACTTGATAGGAATTTCAGTGGAAATAGAATTTCAGGTCTAAGGGTGTTTAACACCGTGTAATTGCTTTTTTTGGTAACATTTGTAGGTGCTTACTTTGACTATTTAACGCGGTGCCTTACATAAACTGCACCCTTCTATACAACCTGAGCCAAATTCTAGTTCCAGGGTTCCAAAAATCACCCCCACACTCGGATCCGCCCTAGTTGATCTACGACCGGTGGAGAACCAAGCTTGAAGACCCATTGGAATTGGGGTTGGGCTTGTTAACTTTTTATTTTTTTATTTTTACTACAAAATCAGAATGTGGAAATTATGTCAAAACTCTCTCATTTCTTCACCAGATCCTCTCAAATCGTTCATCTCTAGTTAATTTACAATAGCACCATATCCTCTTAAAATTATTGCAAATTGTTCGTTTCAATAGCCCTAAGAACATTTTCGTATCAAAACATATTTTTGGCAAGATCGAGAGATGAGAAACTCTCATTTGTACCCTTAGACAGCTCAATCCACTATTTCATTTATTTCTCCCGATTTTCTCAACTAAATGCTTTGAATTTATTTTCAATTTGTTTGCCTTTGGGATTGTTTTCAAACCATTATAACAATTTGTCGAATCAAAATGTCAAAAAAAAAACAAAAAGCCCAAATTTCGATTTTTTAGTCCGAAAACCTTAATCCATGATTTGTTCTCCTACAAATATCAACAAAACTTAAAAATCATTTAAAATTGTTGGTAATTGAACCCTCTAAAAGACTCCTAAAAACAAGTAGTCCAATCATATAGCGGAAATCGAGTTTCCAAAGTTTTAAGAGTTTTTTAACGCGAAATCCAAAACCTTCCTTCTCTTTCATTTTCGGAACAAATTATTCAAATTCATCGCTGAATGTTGCTAATCTACAAAAGCTCCCAGAATGTTCCTAATCTACAAAGGCTCAAAAGCTCTTGAATCAAAACCAAAAAGTTTAAACTGTCACGACTCCGTCTCCTACTGTCCTACCGTATTTGTCGGAGGGCAACAGGACGGGGGACCGCGACAAAGGTAGTGAATGCCACTTAGGTGGTAGTGCGCTCAACACTTTTAAGAAGAAGTAATCAAAGCAAGTCACGAAAGAAAAACAAAACTTCAATCACACAACTATAAACAAAAACTAGACAACCAAGCCCCGGACTTTTTTCTTTTGCAGCGATTTTTCCCCATTTTTTCCCTAGATTATTCTTTAATTTATTTTGATTTGATTTCTACCTTTTTATATATGATTAGAAAAGTCGTTTCATACAGACTCGCATTTCTACATATGCAGTCCAGAAAGTGTAAAACAATATAAAGCATCCATCTTTAAGATAGATGCAAGGAGGTTTTCTATCTAAAAACAATAGAGACTTAACTGTCCAAATATTTTCTTACTAGAATTATTATTTTAAGTTTTTAATAATTATTTATTTTTCATATTCATGACTTCCATATTAGAGATTATATGTCCTTAAAAATTAAGTCTTCAAATCCATTTCAAAAATGGATTTATTAAGACACCCGCATTTCTACCTATGGGGGCTTGGCCGCATAGAAACCAAGTCCTAGGTAATTTCTCAACTTCTTTTCTCAACTTCTAATTTTACTGTGTTTTTTAATTTTTCCTATTGCGCACTACCAATTCGACCCACCCGTACCAAATTCTTAAAACACTACACAGTTCCATGGGTAATCCGGTTGTCCTCCGATTAAAACCTTGGTCTGAACAGTTTTGTGTGCTTAAGGAAGGCTTTCTATACTTCTTCCGCTCTATATAAGTTATATACAATGGTTTAACAAACGGATCGGTGACCCGGATCGGGCTTTTAAAAAACCTATCCGGATCGGCAATCTCGATGGGGAATCGGGTGAATCGGTCAGAATAAAGCTTAAAAAAAATTCGAAAAAAATATTCATGTTCATTATAAATATTGTTTTTTAGGAATTCAATAAAAAATAAGGGTACTTCATTAAGAATTTTCATGTTTTTGAATGAATATGCGAATATTGATATGTTTTTTCCCTGCATGAACCGCCATTCAGCATTTAATTTACAGTATTTCGTGTTCATCCCTACACTGTTGCTGTTGGGACTCGATATATGAAGAATATGGTTGGGATAGGGTGGCCTCAGAATCATCATCTCTCTCATTTTCTCTTTGAATAATATGAATTAAAAAAAAAAAATAACAAATTTTCAAAAAAATCGATCATGGATTAAAAAAAAAATCACAAATTTTCAAAAAATTCTATC
>NW_006499705.1:2248863-2270250 GCF_000471905.2 Amborella trichopoda | reverse complement strand
CGACTACCTACCCTACGTAGTAGTTCGTTACGTAGTACCGTCCGTCGTACGTAGTAGTCGACTACTAACTAACTACAACGAAACGAAACCCAACCCACCCTCCTCTCTCTCTCTCTCTCTCTCTCTCTCTCTCTCTCTCGTCTATGAAGGTTCTCATAGGAGGCAAGGTCGAATCCAACTCATACAAGCATCCATTGGTTTCCCCACCTCTGCTCCAGCAACACACGCATACTGTATTGTAATGAGCTAGAGGGGTTTCAGGTTTTACCTCAAAGCCCAAGCGTATGAACTGGTAATATTGTGCAATGATCTGACTGGCACCTGCATCCAACAAAACAATCCATGGAATAAGTTTCTTCTCCTGCAAGAAAAAAATCCCAAACTCTTCTCTGTTATCCAAAGACTTGAAATCAGCCAATCTCTCTCTCTCTCTCTCTCTCTCAGAGTACCATTCAAGTATGAGCATAACTTCCTAATCAATTACTAAAGTATATTTATTAAAGAAAATCTACATAACATCTAGTTTCATACTAACAAACAATGACTTATGGAAAAAAATGGAAAACGATTGGAATAAGCACAAAACTTAAAGCTTCTATAAAGATGGATATGCTCAATACATTGGAACTCAAGCCCCATGGATAAAGAAAAACGGTTTCGACATAAAAAACAAGAGCACTATACCGACAAATGGACTGGACAGTAAAAATAAAAAAAGAGAAAAACATGTTTATGTAGAAAAGGATTCGTTCGTTTAAGGAAGGTATGTCCATTATTGGAAGACTTTTTCCTTATTTATAGGAAGCTTTTCTAAGCTACCCTTCAAAATACTGAAAACTAAATGCAAGAACATGATGAAGAGTACCAGGATGATTTATAAGAGGCATTCTTTAAGCTGCATTTGGGAAGAGTTTAATTTGCAATAGCAACCCAATATGGTTACAAATTTGACAAGTAAACATGGGGTCTTTGGGAAATATTTCTACCATAGGCCAGATATCCAAAATGTCACTCCTAAAGCCTATTTTACAATGGATGAGAAGGCACTTAATGACCTTTTTTTTTTACAATGTGTGACCATGCCAATGCATAAGAGTTTCTCTTTTTTGTATCTTCTATTTTTATTTATGTGTGTGTGTGTGTGTGGGGTGTTGTGTGGAGGGGTAGACAGAGATGATTATATATATATATATATATGGGTAGTCCAGTCATAGGAATCGAACTTATGTATAGAAAGATTAGGTAGAATAAACATTCTCCTGAGGGTAGGTTCAGCTTATTTTACCAATCAAAAAAGAAAAGTTCGAGAAAATCTAAGTTCCTTAGAATGAAAGACCTGGTTTTTTAACATATTACCGAGAGTCCATGCTCGCTCACTCAGAATGGAAGCGACCAGAAAAATACAGAACATAAATGGTGTATACACCAGTAAGGTAAGAATTTAAAGAAAATACACCAACTATAAACAATCGTCACCATAAAAGAAACTCAATTATATATAGGGTGCGGTTTGTATAGAGCCTAGGCTCTAATCAATCAAATTAGAGCCTACCTTCAAATAGTATAGAGAAATGTGGTTTCAATACTGGGAATCTTTGTGATAGCCTTAAAATATATTTTCATCTTTATTTATAAAGTTCAAAGCTTCAAAAATAGTGTAGATCGAGAGATCCATGAAAACTTCAAAATCTTAAAAATTGGCGGTCCAAAGATGCATTACAAAATACACTATTTCCAAAACTTGAAATCCATTTTTTTCTCATGTCCATGCATCTGATAGCGAGATGGTCAATTTGAGGATATTTGGGCATCAAAACATCTTCTAGTGAAATTTCTGAGGTAGGCTCAAATTTGATTGTTTAGAGCCTCGGCTCTATATAAACTTTTCCCTTATATATAAGCTTGGAATAAGTTTTCTTATCGGCAGTTTATCAAAATAACCATAAGATATGAGCTATATGACATTGTGCCCATATTGTTTGATTTACTTTCTAAATACCCATGACAACATACGTGATTATAAGTTGGAATAGTTGCAAATATGTAAAATGTTAAATAGTGTATCTCTCGTGCGTATTTTCATAATTTTCCCTTTTTATAAATGTTTTAGACCAGAAATAAAACCCACATATTAATTTGTTGTAGTCCTAAACCAAGGACTACCCATGATCAAAGTAGCAGAAACAGACTAAACCCATCTAGGCCAACATATATTAGAATATCACACTTCCTACGAATATCTTCTTTACACTAAAATAGGCACAAGCATTTAGTATTAGAAGTCATAATCCAATCCAGGACTAACCATGCCAAACTATGTAAAACTGGCAAACAAAAACCCATCTTGGCCAATTTTACAATCATACTTACCTTTGGAAAAATTAAGGGTGAAAGTGGGTTGGTCTGCTCCTAAATAATTGATATGGAAGATGAGTTCATCTGGTAAATCTTCCTTAGTTCTCCAAATCACCCACCCAATACCTGGATAAACCATGCCATACTTGTGGCCACTAACATTAATGCTCTTCACCAAGGGCAGCCTGAAATCCCATTCCAAATCAGGGTAGAGAAAGGGTGCAATGAACCCTCCACTAGCTGCATCTACATGAATAGAAGTACCCCAACTGCAAACAAAAATAAAAGCATGTAAAACTTTTCCCAGATAGCTAGATAGAAAAGGGGTGGAAAACACAAAATTATTTGTGCAACTATACTCTTTAAGGGCAGGAAAACCACAAAAAGCATGTGGAGATCAGCATATAGACAAGCGAGCACAAACCAAAGATTTATAGGGAACATGGTGCAGATATTCTTAACGTGAGCCCTTAATAGTACTTCAGTGTTGAGGCCCATGTTCTAATTCAGTTGCTCAAACACCAACAAAACCTCAAAATAGGGAGAGCCTCCTGGCCAAAGGAAGTTAGTTGCATTCTAAACAACCAAACCTTTCAATCATATTGAAAAAAGATAAAACTAAAAGTATCATACACATAACATGAACATTTATATGAACACATGGGCACACACATGTATATACATGGGAAGGTTCTTCTTTAATTGAGATGCTAATAGATTTTTCACCCGGAAAAAAAAACATATGGGTGTAGGATACGATCAAACCAAAGCACACAATTCTATGCTCACATAGCCACAAAACCCAGCTTCACCTACAAATGGAATTCATTAAACCAAAAAGACATGTCTTAGGTAACAAAAAAGAATCTGGAGTTGAAAGAACGAAAAAACTACAAGAGGGATTAATTTGGGGAAACAAACATATCATGAGTTAAAAGAAGGAAAAGAAACATTCTTGGATTCAATCCAAACAGTCAGATGCTTTATCCTATCTTACCCACCCTGTTTCCTTGTTTTTCTCTGTCAAGAGATCATTGAGAAGCTTAACATCCTCGAATTCACCATTAAGAGTAGAACCTAATATGGCAGCCACACATATTGTGTTCTCATCCACCATCTCCACAGCCTTTTTTGGGTCCATAACATAGTAACCCTCTCTAAGCTTCACTTCCTTCAACTCCACCTCAAAATACCTAGCAAATTTCTCCCAACATACCTATTGAGAAACAAAATATAAACCCAGAAATTAGGGGAAACATGCAAAAGGAAACAAAAGATAGCATTTTATGAATTTTCATACTTGTAGAAGATTCTAACAAACTAAAGAGAAGACAAGAAAGAGATGCAAAAGATTTATTGACATTTCATCAATTGTCCTATTTATTTCTGAAGAAGTCCATAACCCAACAAATAAATAATGGCAGAAAATAAATAAAAAGTATCAAACCAACAGAATACAAGAATTCAAATTTGAGAAAAAGATTTAAATGCATTGACCCAAGAAAAAGAAAATGCAACAGTAAAGCTATTGTTGAAATATCTGAATCAGATACAATCGAGCTTTGAGTTAAACACACTTAACATGATATTTAATTCATGAACTAAGAAAGGAGTTTCTCCATCTATTGCATTTCCTTAAGGGAAATTCTAATGCAGGATAAACTTATTCTTATTTTTAATTTCTATTCGATTTCAAAGGATGTAAATGTTATTATTAGTTTTAGAGTTTGTTTGTAGGATTTTTAAGGTTTTTTTGGGATTCTAGGGTTTTTTTAACATTTTTATTTAGTATGTTCATGGTACTCACAGGTACTGTTATGGGCTACCATTCCTAGAAGTATTTAGGAAATTTTAAATGTTATTTAAGGGTAATATGGATTTTTGTATCCAAGTCAGGACATGGGTGTCAATTTCTTACTTGTATGGACAATTAATGACCTTTGAACATTAAACAAAGATTATTTAAGAGGTGCATGGGAGCCCAAGGAGGCGAGCATGTGATGTTCTAAAAAAACTAGCAAGGGATACGTGCTCCACACGTGTTTTGTATATACGACTTAGATATTTCTATTTTTACATGCTTGAAGAATTATCTAATGCATTTATAGATACTATAGTAAATGAAAAAAGTTTGAGCAATTCTTGTGATTAATTCAGAAATTTTGCCTAAGTTTATTCGATATAAAATGTCTTATATAGAAAAAAAAAAATAGGGATTGTATTATATGGGACTAAATTTAAAAATAAAAAGAACTATGTATTAAACCATATGACTCATGAAAGGATTTTATAAAAAAGACCTGAAATACTAAATCTCGTAGAATGATAGGAACTCCCACAAGTCTCTTAGGGCACGTTTGGTTGGTGCGTAAATATTTCCCCAAGAAAAATATTTACATATGTAAACACTTTGCAGGAAAAACTTCTGCAAACTTTCTTTTCACCATGTTTATTAACACGTTTAAAAGCACTCTAAAATGAATAACATATGTTTAGTAACTTGTTCGGTATTTAAATATATTTTGTAAACATATTAAATCTATGCATGCAATATTTAAATATTATAACTAAAAATATATAGTTCTATTTATTTAAATACTATTTAAACATTATTAAAATACTATTTAAATATTATTAAAATATTATATATTAAATATTATTTTTATGTTAATATAAAAATAGTAAATGCTATATATATATTGAAATGTAAATATCAATTACATAAATAAAATATGTTAAATATTATAATGGAGAGTAAGGACCAAAGATCAAAGACAGCTGGATTATTTATTCCTTTGAGATAGCCAATTTCCACTGATCTTTGGTACAAGGTGAGACATTAATCTTGACCATTTACCTTTGGTACAAGGTCAAACATTAATATCGACCATTGGATGTGAAATTGGGTGGCTGCAATTATTCCATTGACCAAGGTCAAACTTCAAAAGAAATTTTTGCGAACTTTGTGACACATCCAAGCTATCAAACTTCGCATCGGATGGTTGTAAGTAATTGTGATTACCTTGTATCAAAGGTAAATGGTCTCAGTACACAATCCCTAAAGCAAAATGCTGAAAATAAAAGTTACCTTATCTCGTTAGAGCTGCACAGTAATAGCAAAAGGGTAAAGGGTAAAAGACTATGGTACCTGCACGTTGGCACCGGTTACAATGTTGGGTTTATCATAAGGTTTGCCCTCCGCTTTTCTCTTGTTCTGCCACTGCCTCTTGAATGCCAGCCCAGCCAACATTATAGCTTCCGAAGACCCAACAGTTCCAACTCCAACTGCCGCCTCCTCTTCCTTGACCGGAGCATTGAAGAGATGGGCAATAATATTCACGCATCTATTCTAAAAAATACAACAAAGCCATCAGTAAAGAGATGAACTATTGATAGGAAGGTGAAAAAACATCTGAACAGAGGGGGTAAGATGATAGCAGAGTTCACGCAAGGGTATAGAACAGTGTTTTTAATTGGAATACAAACTCGACCATCAAAGTTAAGGAAGCTTGATAAAGAAAGAGGAAATTTAGAAGAAACTTGAGAGTAGGGGACTAGGAAGGGAAAGATTAACAATAAAAACCCACCACAAGACCCCAAGCTGTAGATGCAACTCGGGGTTGCATGAGAAAACTTAATCGTCAGTCCCTCTCTCAATCTCTCACTCTCAAATGCAGGCACTCCCCCTTGAATGATCTCTCTCTGGGGGTGATTTCCACCTCCCTTTTCATTCCTCTTTCCCCCTCACTCTCTTTGTTTCTCACGCCCTCAGCTCTCTCTAAAAAGGGGTAGAAACCGGACCCCTTTGTCATCTCTCTCAAATCCCCTGTTTCCATTTCTTTCTTCTCCAAAGACAGATGGCTTAGAGAGAGAAAGATGTCTATAGGGCTGAGGGAAGAGAAGGAGAGATGAGAGAGAGAGAGGACTGTGGGGCTGAGAAAAGTGAGAGAGATGGTCGTAGGGCTTGGGGGGAGAAGAGAGAGATTGAATAGAGATAAAAGTCAGAGAGAGATTAGAGGGATGGAAGAGAGACAGTAGCCTTGGGCGAGTGGTGAGTAGCTCACCCGAGGAGATCTTCTAAACACTATAAAAAACTATTAAAACCACAGAGCCCTAAGGTCAGCTATGCCACAAAAATACAAGTTTTCTTCCTTGGTGTGATTGAGAATTCTCAGAATTGATTGCACATCTACAAATCAGATTAGATACAGTGTTTTAGAGCTAGCATCAGCCAAGGTACTCGGCCCTTGGCAGATACAAGTAACTCGGACGTCCAAGTGGCTCGGCCACACTCCAAGAATGTGTTTTTTTTTATAGTAAAATAGTTGTAAAAAACAGTTAAAATGAGTAAAAATTAAAAGAGATAATAGAAATCATTAGAAGACTAAAGAGGAAAAAAAAAACCTATAAAAAATATGGATTATCAAAAAATTTGATTTATCCCTTGAATAATTTAAAAAAAAAATTAAATAAGAAAGTTCTAAATCATCTTAAAAACCATCCAAATCAACTACAAACATATATCTAAATAATATAATGATATTTTCCATATTTTGCATTTTTAACTCTTTTTTTGTAGTTTTTATTTGGTACCTATCAAGTAGGGCACCCCACCTTGCCTCGAGGACGAGGATGAGGACGAGGACAAGGCCGAGTAAGTCAGCTGAGTCCACTCTTGAAACACTAATTACATATTCTTATTAACCGACTAGAGTTCTTATAGGAAATGTTATTTCTATAACCAATTTCCTATCCTCAGTGACAACAAAAATTCCAAGACTGAATGTCGATTCTATCAGATAATTTTCCTACTGTTTTGAATATTACAATAAGCTTTTTTTTACCAATAATCTCTAGAGAATGACTCTATAGCATACTTGTCAGACAGGGAGTGGAACAGGGAGCAAGAGCGGGTGATCATGAAACGCTAGAAGATCCCTAGGGTTGCGGCCACCGTGTATACAATGCATATGTTAGGGCTCTAGATCCTAATGTTAGGGATGGAGATCCCAATCATTTGGGAGATCTTGAACCCGATCTGGCATCTTGATCGCAATCTTTTTCGGATCTTGCTCCCAACCTCAAAAAGTATACATAATTTATAACTATGTACGCTCTTTAGTGTATGGATCACTTTACTTATAGCCAACAAGCAATGTAACTATGTTAAAAATATAGTTTGTTGTTAACTAGCTATGAATAAATACATTATCAGTTTAGTCTTTCTATTGGTCTTTATAGTTGGAATCGACATACCTAACAGCAAGGATCAAGATCACTAATGGGGATCATGTTCGAGAATGTGATAAGCAAAACCACCATCCCTTAGAAATCCTACCACAAGTAGGATTAAGATTGGATAAAGAAAATAGAAGTCCGACTAAATTAAGACACTCGGTTATACATCCATCGTAAGTTTGAGATATATGTGATACATATGGGAAGTTTCATATTCTTATTTGCTAAATCCAACATTCGATATATGTAATGAGAGAGGAAAGAATATGCATGGCCTATTTTAGGGTCACCATTTCCAAAGAATGTACGAGGCCCATTTCAGGGTCACCATATGGAAATGTTGCTCCCCGTAGAAAGAGAGGCAGAAGCCTCTGCATGGGAGGGAAAAGCCTCCACATGAGAGTAACAAATGAAAATCCGGCCATCCTAGGTTTGGGTCTGGGCGGGCATGCCTAAAGCCAGAGCTTAAGCGGTTTGGGCACCCACCTAGTGTCATCCCTTAAATAAGAAAAGGAAATTCAAATCCACCCAACAAAAATAAGGCTTGGTATTGACTTTCTCTCTCTTGGGTCCACATGCTCTCTACAAGTATGGCCTCTCTCTCTCTCTCTCACACACACACACCCATATACTCACACAAAGATACACGTGGACCCATATGCTCCCTCTTTATATGAAAGAAGAAGAAAAACACGATGGCCTCCAAATGTTCGATGCGAGGTACCTCTCACATACACTCTCTCCACATATCCTCCAAGTGTTCAAGACCTCTCTCACAAATACAGATCCAAAAGAAAAAAAAAATGGTGATCTTCAAGAATTTCATGTGAGACCTCACACACACACGTACGTGCGCATGCACACACACACACATACACATTCACGAAACACACACACACAAAACAACATATGGTCGCCACCCCAACCCCTTCCCTTAGGGCGGCCTTTCCGCCTAGGCGCCTAAGCGGCCTCCTCATTTTTCCACATTGCATGAGATTCCACATTACATGAGAAATGTGCTTCCAACGGAGAGAGATGCTACTGCCTCCTACAGGGGTGAGACTACTGGTTTCTTGTAAAGATGTAGTTCCCATAGAAATTTTGGGAGGTATCCCTCTTAGTGAGATAGGAAATTGGCAAATGATGTAAGGTCGAGAGAGCAGGTTTAAAAGGGTTGCTTGACTAGGGTTTTATCGAGGATGGGAGAGGTAACTTAACTCTTTGTCTCAAGTGGATTTTAGTTTGTCATGCCCAATAACTAAATCCCAAAAAATCATAACAAATCAAGATCCCAAAATTTGAAAATTGAGATCCCTTGAAGATCCCTTAACGTTGGAGGGAGATTCCAGTGCAGGATGGCCACCTATGTTGGAAGACCCCAATATCTATGCTCAATAGGCTAGGAGGTCTTCACTATAGCTATTGACCAAAGGGACTAAGGGGAAAACTTTCTACTCATATTTATTCATCTCTGACATCAATCTTAAAAAAAGGAAAACGATTTGGAGCTCAAAAAAGGAAAAAAATGCTCCATCCCAAATCCCACATCAAGAATGACTATGGAGTGTCAACTTGTTGGAAGATAAGATCTGAAAAAAATATTCTTTCTTGAAATTGATCAAAAGGCCAGGTGGTAAAAAATTTAAAATCGCCCAGGCTACTTATTTTGCAGCCACTAATTTCCCCCTGTTATACTACCATTTATGAATGATCAAAGCCATCCCATGATAGCTAAAAAAAGCTATAAATCCATATGAAATAAAATCAAGCGTCATTTTTCACAAAATCACAAAAATATCAGTAGTCCCAAAATAATTCATTATTAAATGAATCTCAACGTCAAATTTTACTGAATTAGCGAATAATCAATAAAAAAAAAAATCCAAATCCAAGTCTTTACCATGCCAGAGAATAGGAGCCATTTCTTTGCTCAGATTGCTTCTATAACAGAAGGAACTATAATCCAAGGGGTATCAGGAAAAGCAATTTCTTTTGGATCCCATTCATCGATCACCATGCATCATCTGAATAAAAGGTGATCAAGCACTGGACTATGGCATCTTCATAGTCCATTAGATTATAACATAATTACCCAACTGTAGAATTTTGGAGACCGTAAAATTTTGCCAGCAGGAGAGAGGGTGACTTTTGGGGAAAAAAAGATAAACTGTGTGGGAAACAAGAATAAATTAAGAGTAAATTCAACAGAGAGAGAGAGAGAGAGAGTAAACTTCAGATAGAGAGAAGGCTTTATTCACCTGTAACTCAGTGGTGACAGGGTATTCATCCATGTCGACGTAGTTCTTATTAATGGTGGACAAGATGAGTTTATCGCACTCTGGTTCCATCCATGTCGTAACAAAGGATGCCAAATTGAGCCTCGGATTCCCATCAAGCATCAACTCATCGTTTATAATCTGATAAGCCGCATCTTTCGGGATCGAATTCTCAGGCATCTTGAACCTAGAATCAATCGCAAAACGCCATTAAGATTTTAGAGAGAGAAAGTGTGAAGAAACTGAGAAAGTAAGTGAATAAATCGCTACCTCGGAAGAGACGTGCGGACATATCTCGAAGCGAATGTGCAGTGAAGGGCCTGGCCTGCATCGGCAATCGCCGTGCTGATAACCATGGTTTCTCCTTCTCTATCTCTCTACCCTCTCTCAAGATGATGACTGTGAAATCAAATAAATTAGCACCCCTTCTGGCCTCTTCAGTCTCTCTCAGCGACTGCCAATATTGTGTTCTCTCTAGAGTCGGGAACCCTGCCTGCACACACTCTCTCTCTAGACTCCACTCTCTCTCTCTCTAACGATCGTTCTTCTCGTCTTCTACTGAGACTTTCGAAAAGCCCTCTCTCTCTCTCTCTATCTAGAGGTCTAATTCTCGACTGTTTCCTCACGAGTCATGATATACAGACAGTAAGACACCATGCTTCCCTCTCTCTAAAATCAAAACTCTGGACTCACACGAATTGACGGTTTCTTTCCCTCTCCAGTCGCCTGCGGTGTAGACGGGAATTCCAGAAACGACGATTTTATAACTGCAGGAGAACGATCGCGGACGTGAAAATAAATATAGTTTTAAGAGAAAATTGCTAAAACGCCGACTTTTTATACACTCCACCAGCAACTCTTCCACAAAAAATATATACCTTCTAGCTAATAACCCTACACAAAAAGTTTATTTATTTTGAACGAAAATACCTTTTTTTTATCGAGCAAATTATTTTCGTAAAAATATATTTTCTAACTAATACACCTACACAAAAAGTTTACTTATTTTAAACGAAAATACCTTTTCCTTATCTAACAAATCATTTTGGTTAGAGAGCGCGGTTGACATTTTGATCAATCGATCTAGCGATTTTTTTTGTTGGAATGGGCGATGGTGGCAGTCCCGCATTTGATGATGGCGGTCTGGCGATTATTTTTTTCTTGCTGGAATAGGCGGTTCAGCATTTGGAGTTACGGTCCGGCATTTTGCAATTGCATATGGATATTTTGAAGGGAGAGTACAGTGTTTTGATATGGTAGTCCGGAATTTTGTAGGGACACTCTGGCATTTTGTAGTATGCTAGATTGAACAGTCCGTAGTCGTACAAGTGTGGTCCGGTGTTTTTTTTAATTGGGTTCGAAAATGATTTGTCATGTGAAGAGAGAGTATTTTCATCGCAAAAAATATACAACTTTTCTTAATTAGGGTATTAGTTATAAAATATGGTTTTTGAACAAAATAAATGAAAAATTTTAGGTGGGGGTAGAGCATTTAGAAAGCATGTTCGTAAGTAGATTTTAGCAATTTTCTCTATTTTTAACGGTTAGACCACGTGGAAGGCCGTCGTGGTCCACTGTAGTCCAATTTGTTTTTTGCAACCGACATATTTAGAGGAGAGAGAAAAGTGGTATCGAGAGAAAGAGAGTAGAGAGAGAGAGGCAAGGGGAAGTTTGAGCGTTAAGTTTGATTTTTAGGTGCCATTATTTTGTGCGCCCACTTGCTGCGCTTGGGCAAAGCTATCCATGTGTTTGGTTCAATACGTTGTTTGGTATTTTCAAGTTTGACTTTAAGAGCTTTTTCCTAGAAAATTTCAAGTTTTGAAAGAGGTATTCTTAAATGCCATTCCAAAAAAATCTCTCTCATTTAATAGAAGATGTGTAAAATTTTCAAGTAGAATCTTGGTTTTTTATTTTATTTTATTATCTACATGTATTTTTTAAAATTTTGGTTTTTCATTCTACTCTATTATCTACATATATTTTTGAAAATAAATTACTCTATTATCTACATATATTTCTGAAAATAGATTTCTAAGTGGACGATAAACTGCACCAATCTAGAGTTTGAAACATCGGTCAAAATTAAGGATAATCAATCCCACTTGCTGTTTCTTTTCTTTTTTTTTTTCCTTTAATTCGAAGTTTGACCTCCTTCATGTAAAAAAAAAACAAAGTAATCTAGACCTACCCGAAACAACAAAAAAAATAAATGTATAAACTATAAAATAAATAACTTTGAGGTCATTTAACCTATCTGAAAAATAATAATTCATCGGTATGCACATTTTCAAACTAATACGTCATAGTTGCAAGTTGCAACTTTTTTGTTTATTTGTTTTTTTTGGGTAATTCAATAGGGAAGACATGCCTCTTTTTCTTTTCGCAAAAAGTTTAAGGATTAGTTTTTTCTAAATAAAAGTATATAATGAGACCATTTACCTTTTATATAATATTGTCGCAATCAACCGTGATCATTAGATGTGAAATTGGGCGACTGCATTTATTTTATTAACCAATCTAAAAGTTTAAAAGAAATTTTTCGAACTTTGTAATACATCCATACTTTCGAATTTGACATCACATTATTATACGTAATTTTGACCTTGGGGTAGTAAAAAAATAAGTCATCGCATTGTATACAATATTTTTCTAAAAAGTGTAAGTAAAAGTGCATTGTAGTTGCAACTGTTCAATATAGATATGAAAGCAAGTGCCATTCATGGAAAATGGGGAACATTCACCTTTTACCATGGAAAGTGGGGATTCAAATAAGGTGAACCTTTCTCTTTACCTCTTGCCCCTTCTAACCTTTGTCTACGTCTTATCTTCTTGTCACTTCTCCCATCCTTTCTATCTTTTTCTCCTTTTTTTTTTTTGTCCACTACTGTTATCTTGTAATCCTATTCATGTTCTCAATGAAAGGCTCACTTAACGTTAAAAAAAAATAGATTCGGTGAACCTTTCCGTAATAAAATATATATCTGTGGTCCATATCAAATGAAAATCTTAGGTGCCTGTGTAGGAAATCATTAAAGGATAAAAGTTGTCTTTAGTGGTGATAATCAAGTAGGAGAACATTAATGGTTGAGCCATCAAAATAAATATTTTTAAGGGAAAATTGCCCAAAAGTCTTTGGATAAGATAAATATTTGAAAATTACTTTACATTCTACGTTGAAATATCATTTTTCCTATTTCTTAATATATATTTTTTCAAATTAGGTTTTGACATCTCATGTTTATAATTGATTTTTTTTTTTTTGAAAAAAGGTTGGGTTCAGAACCTCAAATTTAAACCAGTTGTTTTGAGTGAAAGGTTGATTAGGAACTTAAAATTCCAAATCAAGCTTTCAACTTAAAAATTAAAGCGATGGATGTAGACATTGGAAATCAAAACCTAGCACACAAATTGTTTTCAGCAAAAAAGTTTAGGAAAATCACGTTCCAAACCCAACCTTTACTTGTAAAATATTTATAAGCGTGATCCGAACTTTTAATGTCTTGAGCGTAACAATTATTTTTGAGTGAGGACTGAGTTTAGATTTATAATTTCTGAATTCAGTTTCAGTAAAGTAAAGAGAGTTATAAGTTCTGAATTCAGTTTCATTAAAGAGAGAAAGAAAAAGACTTTAGAACTTGAAGATTTGAAGCCCATATTCGCATAGAAGAACTGTATGTTGGCTTAGAACTTCCATTAGAAGATGGAAAAATTCTCGGCTCAAAAGCATAGCAAATTATATCTTCTTTACGGTTGGTTTTTGAGGGTTTTGCTGATCATGTGTGGGCAGTTCAGTTTACCACCTCTTAAATTTTAGAATAATTTATGCTAATTTTCTATAAATTAATTTAAATTTTAAAATCCATAGTTTTTGTTTATGTCCCTTTTCTTAAACTTTTTTTGTTTTTCTCAAAATTAACATTCGGGCTATCAATATCCAAACCAAAACCATTGATAAATTAGTCCAAAATTTGAAACTCGGAACTGGTTTGTTTGAATTTTGGGTTCAAAATTTCAAATTCAAATCGACCTCTTATCCTGTAATTTTCCTTAGACGCGTTTATGGTCGAGACAGTTAGAATTTTGAATTAAAAAAAAAAAAAATCAATTCAAATTTTTACATTCCCAACTGGTTGGTTCACAAAATACGGGTCCATAATTTGAACTTTTGAACTGTTTACTCAATAATTTCAGTTCATATATGAAAGTCCCAATCAATAGCATTTTGAGAAAAAATAAAATGCATAAAAAAATAAGTGTACCGTTTGTATAGAGCCTAGGCTCTAAACAATAACCTACTTTCAAATAGTGTCAAGAACTGTGGTTTTAATATTGGAAATATTTGTGATAGTCTTAAAATATATTATGATATTTATTTATAAAGTTTAAAACTTAAAAAATAGTGTAGATCAAGATCTATGAAAAGTTGAAAATCTTGAAAATTGACTGTTAAAAAATGCATTATAAAATACACCATTTTTGTCTCATGTCCATGCATGTTGATGTCGAGATGATCAATTTGGAGATATTTGAGCATCAAAACAATATTTTCTAATGAAATTTTTGAAGTAGGCTCTAATTTGATTGTTTAAAGCCTCAGCTCTATATAAATTTTTGAGGTGGGCTCTAAAGGCATAATGTAACTTACAATTTGGGGAATATATGATTGACTCCAAACAAATTGGGGGATATTTACGAAATTTTCCTTAAAGTTTAAAGGTGCTTGAAATTATAGTTTTTGCTATTCCACCATTTACATGCCAGCAATCCCATCGCAAAGATGATATTTCCACCCATGCTTTGGGTGGCATTAATAAATCGATGTGCCGCGAGGTAATGCCTAATTAAAAAGGAACCCACTAAGCTTTCACCAAATTTCCCGCCACTTGAAGACCAAAAGCGATATAATCGAAAAGTTCATGGTTATTTCTAAAGTAAAAGGCCCTTACCGCCACTTGAAGACCAAAAGCGATATAATCGAAAAGTTCATGGCTAATTTCTAAAGTAAAAATATTTCCCTTTCTTCCCCCTCCCTATCCATATGGACGCGCATTTATGAACGTACGACTTTTCCTTCATTGTCTATCCTCGCAACGAACGGTCTAGATTGGCCCATCTTCTATGATGCACACAGCTGAACCGAAGCTTATCTCTACCGTCAGTTGAGTATAGTGGATGGACGATCGTTGTAGCAAACAACACATGCTGAGCTCACATACCATACTCCCTTGGAGTGTAGTTTATTTCTACTTTCTCAGAAAACATATTTGGTAGATTTCTCCAATTTAAAGGTTTTGAAGGCACTTGAGAATCACCATATGATTATTCTCCAAAGAAAAATTTTGAAATTTGAATTTTCTAACACTCGAATTTCCCTGTCTCCATTCAATCTCGAAATATTATTTTTTTCAAGCGCATAGAGATGCGATTAAGAAATTCTTTTATTTTGTTAACATGTAGATTGAAGAAGTTAATCCCCCCAAAATTTTTGGTTCTGAAATTAAGTAGATTGAAGAAGTTAATCCCCAAAATTTTTGGTTCTGAAATTAATTCCAAGTGAAGTATTAACCAAGGGAGCAAATAGACAGTATACTCCCTGAGAAGTATAATAACTTTTAGCTGTTAATATTTTTTTCCCTGTACATCAAGCGATCTACCCACTCCATTTTCCCGCCCATTACAAACCTCAGTAGAGAGAGAGAGGAGTGAGATAGGGGGATAGAGAGAGGAGTGAGGAGATATAGAGAGAGAGAGAGAAGAGAGAAGAGAGAGAGAGAATGGGGGCTTCTGCGACACTGAAGAAGGTGCAGAGGAAGTTCAAGCTGAGGAGTCTAACCCTAAACCGGGAAGCTCTCAATGAGGTCACGACATTCCTCACCAACTTCAGCGAAGAACAAGAAGATGAATATCTAGACCTCCTTCTCAACCAGATCGAGCAAACCACATGTAAAAACATATTCACCTTCTTCGTTTTCTCTCTCTATGCCGAATTCTACTTTAGATTCATATCTGATTTTTTTTTTAATTTATGGAATTTCCAGTTTCTCTTTCTAGCCCCTCCTCCTCAACCAGATCGAGAAAACCCCATGTAAAAAAGAAGACATATCCACCTTCTTTATTTTCTCCCTCTCCAGCCAAATTCTATTTATATGTAATATCTTTTTTATTTGATGGAATTTCCATTTTCTCTCTCTAGTCCCCTTTAGATTTAATTCACAGTCTTTTTATAAAATTTGCAAATGTCTCTATCTTGCCCCAATTTGTTTAGATTTTTCTTTATCTGATTTTATTCAGTAGGCTTCATCAGTGTTGGCAAAAGTTGGCCGGTCCAACTTGGAACCGGCCGGTTAAACTGGAACAGGGAACGTATATCCGGTTTGGCTGGGTTAGGTGGTACGGCCGGGTATTTAAATTTTTTTTTCAAAAATATAATATAAGATATCAAAAAATAAAGAATTTGTTTGTAAGGTTTTTGAATGTTTTATTTATTTATTTTTATCATTTTGGCAAAGATTAGAAAGTGTTTTGGCCATCAATACTTATTTTTACATTTTTTATTCGTTTGTGGATTATGTCTAAAATACTCATGGGCACAAATTGATTTTTAAAATCCATTTTTTTCACTACTTTTCAGCTTCATGTGTGTGTGCTTTGTTTAATTATGCTTTAAATATACTTTTTATATTTTTTACAGTTTTGTTTTTGTGTTTTTTAACACTGTTTTGGACTGGCTGAGACTTGCCCGGTTAGGCCGGGTGAACCGGCGGGTTTACCTGTTTCTCAGACCCACCCCTTGGCTGGTTTCCAAGTCCGGTTCGATTTTTCGAACACTGGGCTTCATTTTCCTCTCTCTAGCCCAATGATCTCTTAGATTTACTCTTTTGTTTTCTTTTAAACCAAAATTTCAGTTTTTCTTTAGCACCAATTCCTTTATAGTTTTTTCTTTTCACTTTTCTTTTTTAATTAACTTTTGACATGGTTTCGTTCAAATGAAAGTGAAGAAGTCTGTTCTGGACAAGGAGGTGGTTCGTCCTATTGTGGAATTGTTATTAGAGGCTGATGCTGCAATAGATACAGGCAAAAGTTGCAGCAATGAGGGGGCCCTGCGCATAGTCGATGCTTTTCTTGTGCCCAAGTTGTCTTATGATCCCATCAAAAAAACTTTTTATGAGTAAGTTCATCACTTAAGATTTGTTTCTAAAAGTTGATGAATGCAACTGTTTTTCTTTGTTTTTTATTTAGGTAACATTACTCTCTCATCAAATTTATGTCTAGTAAATTGAGCAATGTATCTATCTACTTTCTTATTCGAGTTACCCCAAAACATATATTTGGCTTTTAGTTTTTGGGAGTGAAATTATTGATTTGTGGCTGTGGTATTTGATAAGAGAAATATTTCAGTTATTTCCATTCCTGCTAATGTAACAAAAAAAAAGGTATTTCAGTTATTTTATTTATTTATTTATTCTTTGGTTCATTGGTGATCTACAGTGGGCGTGTTTTGTTGCAAGGTCTAATAGGTGAATTTTAGTGCTAGAATAGCTGCGCAGGTCGTCATCTAAGCAGTGGCTCATGATCATCAGAATTTATTCTTAGAGCTATATGGAACGATTTTTCTTAGGGTTGTCTTGTTGGTATTTGGATATATTAAAACTTCAGAAGAAACTAGCACTTAACTATGACTTTTCATTAAAAATAAGTATGGGGCACCCCAGATAAATCCACAATGGGCAATATGATTCTTACTGAAGGTAAGGGTCTATGGGATATGTGAGAACTGGTCTCTTTAGAAAAGTTAAGCTGCAATTTAACTTTGTATATTAACAGTATAAACTGAATTAAAATCACGATATGCTTGTAAACTATTTCTTCTAAGATTGTATTGAACTGATAATGGATGCCAAAGGCTAAACTTTGTCATAAATGGGACTTATGGATGGATATCAAATCATAGAATGCGTTATTGGTTGATGAACATTGTGAAGTAAGCTAAATGAATGTGTGCTTTGTAGGATCATTCTCAAGGCTTTTAAAGTACATTGATGTTTATTCCTTTTTCTTCTTTTTTTTCAAGTGTTAACAGTGGAGCCTAGGACATTATATTGAGGCATCTGCCCCCCCAACCACTGATGCCTCCCCATTCCCTACATGGACATCTTATTCCTTTAAGTAACTAAATGCATTTACGTCTCAAAAAGCGCCTAAATGCAAATGCTATGGTGACCACATAAACCTGCTGCTTTGGATTACCTCTATGATTCTATTTCTAATGTTTTTATGACTTCTTATTTTAGATATACAGGGAATCTGCCTATTCATGGTGATGCATCTTCAAAAGTTGCTTTATATAGGGAGAGATATCAGCTGTTGAATCAGAGGCTTTTACGCAATAGTGATTTTTCTAGGCCAGCTTTTGATACAGATATAACCCGATCAGGTGGTGAGGTATGGTCACGAGAGCATGCCATAAAAAAGTATTGTCATTTATGACTTTAGTTTGGATTTTTTGATTTATGATCTTATCTAGTATGTTGTGGAAAACACTCGTTACTTTGAACGCTACTTGGACAGATGATAGGATTTTGCTGGTCTGTAGACTTTTAATTATTCACTAAAATGTTGCATTTTAAAGGTTTGCAAATAGTTAAATGCCTTTTCTAAATTCAAAATAAATACTTGATGGTTCACCATTCAAGTGAAGCTGAAACTTCTTGTTTGAAATCAAACTTGATCTGTAATTGTCGCTAGTATTATTGATTCTAATGAATGCAGTTGATTCCCATACAAGCATTGATTGGATGCACCGGAAGGAGATGGATCATGGGTGTAATATCTCAGATGGAAGATGGGCATTTCTTCCTGGAGGATCTAACTGCAGCAGTTGAAATCGACTTATCCAATGCAATATCCTTTATGCAATTGTCGCTTATTTCATTTTCAGAAATCATTGAATGGATTTAATGCAAATTGATAAAAATCAATATAATTTACCAAGTCTAGAGATGATAGATTCCATCGATTTGCTAAGTTGTACGTGGTATACCTAATGTTATGTTTGTAAATCAATAGTAAAAGCATCATGTGTATATCCTACAGATCTATGAAAACAGACTGGTAACTTGACTAAGTTCTTATGGAGTATTTCTACATTCAGATATTGAAATATAAACACATCTCGAGGTAATGTTATTGATCTAGGATCATGTATTATTTAAATATTCTAATAACCAAAGTACATAACCTGTCATTTGAAGTAGATTCCCATCACTAATCAGCATAATAAATTATTGTTATTATAAGCAATTTAGAGTTTTGTATATTTTAACTAATTAATAACGGATTTGGACTCTCAACCGAAACAGTGGGACTACCAAAGCATTTCTCTTCTGCTCAAAGTGAATGTCATCATGGTCTGTATACTTTGTTAGTTACTTATAGCAGTTAGATATTTGTCAGATTACCAGCATAGATGTGATATTTCTTTGACATATATATCACAAGATCACTACGGGATTCTTTGTGGAGAACACTATAATTCTGGCTGAAGGTGAGCTGCATCCAAATGGGGTGTTTCAGGTATGCACTCCTTTTATTTCAGTTAATCTTGATACTGTTTAATTTTCCTCCCAAATGTCCATGAGCTGAGATACTATTATCATAATGGAATCTAAGCCTCCATGCCAACTGATATAATACCTTAGATTTTATTGCTTTTATTTTTGTTAAGAATATTAATTCCTGTGCAAGATGGACATATGGGTAGTCTGGTCCCTGCAAATATTTGCGTTGAAAATCAAGCCTGAGCTTTAACTGATACCGCCCAAGTCCAACCCGAAAAAGTAAATTTTCAAACTTCACTCTCAGATACTGGGAGCATGTCCCAGCAAATTTTTTGTGTGACTTTTGGTCGGCCATATTGTTAGCAAATTAGATTTGAATGTTGTCATCATCTTATTATTGATACTATTCAGCATAGTCGTCTCTATCTTCTCTTTTATAATGCTCTCTTTCCTGATTATAGGTCCATACATGCGGCTTTCCTCCCTTAGAGGACGGGAATGCTTCTCTAGCTGTACATACAGGACTAGATTTCTTTGGGGCTGGGTATCTTACACCTGAAGAAACTGTATGCACTTTTACTCATTTACTTTGTAGACTAAAAATGTTTGCTATGGATTCCCATCTCCTAAGACTTGCTCATTCACCAACGGAGCTTGGATTTCTTTGACTGATCATAGGCCAGACTTGTGGAGTTGGAGAAAAAAGCAGTGAATGATATGTTTGTCATTCTCTCTGATGTTTGGTTGGATAACGAAGAGGTAAAATTATCTTCTGCTTTTCTTAACTTAGTTCCCAGAGAAATTACCAGGATGGTACCTGAAACATAGATCATGCAGGTGGTTTAGGAACTTGAACCACCACGGCTGTTTGTGGACCCTTCAATTGTTATAAACATGACTTGTTTTATGTCGTTTCAATTAGTTCACCTCTTATCCATGTCTGGCATTTTAAACAACCCATCAATTGTGTCTCTTTTTTTTTTTTTGGGTGGGGGGTGGGGGTTTGTAGTCAATTTTTTCTAAAAAGTTGACTGGTCAAGATACCATTTTAAATTTCTAAATTTTGGACCATCTTCGTGATCAATGCAGTGTTCTATATTTTTTTCTGATATTTTTTGCATATTTCTTTACCCCTTGCTAACCGATGAAGATCAACCGTGCTGTTTTCACATATGGAGAAGACCATGGAAAAGCTAGCTGCTGTCTTAGACGGTTATGAGAATGTGGAGGTGGTGCCATCTCTCTTCGTATTTATGGGGAACTTTTGCTCTCGTCCTTGTAACCTGGCCTTCAATTCTTACTCTAGCCTAAGGCATGTGATATTCATTCCCCTTTGGCCACTCAAAATGATAATTCTGCCTAATCAGGTGGACCCTCTTGATATATGAATTTTGGTGGGGGACTGATAATAAATGATCTTGTGTTTGCAGATCGCAGTTTGCAAAGTTTGGAGAAATGATTGCGGCACACCCTCGGTTAAAAGAAGGAAGCCGGTTTTTGTTTATCCCCGGTCCTGAAGATGCAGGTGATGTTAAAGCTTCCAATTTCAGTTCAGTTTTGTTGCATTTCATGCTATGGTTGTATCACTTTGTAGAGTTTTTGTTGTTGTTTTACTGTGGGAAGGGTTTCTCTAGGTCCCCGTTTCTCAGGAGTCAGGACTCGCAGATTGCTTGGTCAGGGGACCACTGCTTTAGCAGAACCAGTATACTATGATGCTATTTACTATGGGGAGAGTACCCTATAGCTCAATTAATGATGGAAACCTATACTATAATCCAATTAATGATGAAAACCACAGCCATAGTCCATTAGTTCACATAATTAGAGAGTACCCTATAGCTCCCTTAATGATTGAAACCTATACTATAATCCAATTAATGACGGAAAACCACAGCCATAGTCCATTGTTCACATAATTCAATGAACTAATGAATGGAGAGGGAGAGTGGGACCCACCAGAA
>NW_006499705.1:2219332-2247823 GCF_000471905.2 Amborella trichopoda | reverse complement strand
ATATATATGAAGATACTTGAAACGCTTATGGGCGAAGTGCTATCGTGTTTTGCCATAGGTTCCAACAGCCCACATTGAATTTTGGAAAGTAGGGATCCAATGTTAATATTTCAATTTTAAGTTTTTTTTGGGTGTGGTTTCCATAAGGTTGCAACCTTAAACAATCCAATGAAGGCGCACCTTCAAATTTGATATAAAATATTCTTAAGATTATCTCAAAATCTATTTTTATATCTAATTATAAAATTTTAAACTCCAAAAATGGTTAAAATCAAGTAGAACTATTAACATATGAAAATTTAAAAAATGGATGGTCTAGATAATGTGTTGTAAGACGCATTATTTTTGGGACTCAAAATCCTTTTTTCTTTCATAATCATATATCTCGATGTCGAGATGCATAATTAGAGGGTTTTTCAACATTAAAATAATATTTTTTAATGGGTTTTGAGGTGCAACAGTAGTTCTACATTTTAAGGTTGCAACTTTATATAAACTTTTTCTTTTCCTTTTCTTTTCTTTTATTTTCTTCTTTTTTTTTTTACAATTCAGAATGACTTCGAACTTTGAGGGTGTATGCACCACACTTGGGCTCACCTGAAAATTTTAAAAAAATTAAAATAACCAAAATACCCCTACAACATTCATGGGGTAAAATGGTCATTGTTATTTCTGAATTATTTTTAATATTTTTTTAGATGCTCCTAATCATGGTGCGCACACCCTCAAATCTAGAGATCAATCCTAATTGTGTAAAAATAAAAGAAGATACGAACCCAGTGTCAACTGTCCAAATTTGTTCAGATGGTTGTGGGCCTGTGTGAAACACTAGCAGTTATCGCATAAACATTTTTAAGCTTTGTCCATATAATTATAATTTGTGGGAAATTAATATTTATCTTTTTTCTCTTATTCCTGCAGGTCCATCAACTGTTCTACCCAGGTGTGCTTTGCCTAAGTACCTGACGGATGAGCTCCTAAACCATGTCCCGAATGCCATTTTCTCAAGCAATCCTTGCAGGTTAATCCCCTGCTTCTCGCGCGTAACTACATTAATACAGGGCCAATAGATTTGGCTAAAACATGATTTAAATTTGGACTGACCTCAATTTGGACTGCTAGGCCATTTTTCTCTAACATAGGAAAGTTTTTTTAATTAAATTATTGGTTCAAAACTAGATATTCAGCTTTTCAAAGTCATAATACTTAAGCATGGATTGGTTATTTTATGAAAATAGAATAAGGTTCTACACCCAAGAGATCGTGTTCTTCCGGCGAGATCTACTCTACAGAATGCGCAGATCGTGCCTAATTCCTCCTTCAAAAGATGAGACAGATGATCCTTTTGGGCATGTAAGTACAATTTTTGCATTCTACGAGAATGAAAGTCCTTCCTTTTTGGTAGTCTGGATGAACTCAGAAGATAAGATTATACCGAGAAAAAAAAAATGAAAAAAATTCCACTATGAGACTATGAAGGGTATCTTTGATCTTCGCAGCTTGTTGCTACCATTACTCACCAGAGTCATCTTTGCCCACTGCCTCTCACTGTACAACCCATCCTATGGAACTATGACCATTGCTTGAGGTTGTACCCTGCTCCTCACACGGTAATCTCTATTTCTTTTGATAATCTTCGCAAAAAAAGCATGCAGAGAGAGAGAGAGAGAGAGAGAGAGAGAGAGAGAGAGAACTAATCATTGAAGCCCATGCCCGATTCCTTTAGAAGTTGTTGCTTACAAAATAAAAGGAAACAAAATCATCAAACATACTGCATTGTGATTGCTTTTCATTATTGTTGCAGATTGTATTAGCAGATAATTGCAAGCAACAGGTATTCAAGCAAGAGATACGTAAAAACAACAAGACCCTGCAGATAATTACTTGTTTTAACCCAGGCTCCTTCTCATGTGATTCTACATTTGTGGCCTACCGCCCATGCAATCAGGAAGTTGAGCTATCAGCACTGTAAAAGCCTGAAAAGATCATGGCACTATGTACTCTTTCATGAGTGATCCTCATCCAATTGTGCATGGTTTGGGTGTAAGTTACTGACTTAAAGAAGCAAGAAATAACTTTGCAATGGAAAATCTCCATATTATTTGAAGGTTATGCATACACTCCTCAGGAGAGAGAGAGAGCTTTGCAGTTTGCACCACTTCGGTTGTTATTGTCTATTAGCCTTTAATTTTGTAAGTTTTTTTTTAAATGTAATTCTATATGTTTTTCTTTTACGGGGAAATAGATTATATAGTCTATACTCTTGACTGAGTGGTTCAACTGTGTAACAGTCCTGGTCCTTTGCTCTTTTGCATGGCACAGCCAGTTCCTTGGAAAGTGGAAGATCCTTGGCCTACACTATGTAGGCTTTAACAGAAGGACACAGTTTCTATGAGTCCATGTCGAAATGAGTCACCTATGAAAAATTTATTTTTGAGATGGATGTTTGAACTGAAGTTTTAAGGACATGTAATCTCTAACATAGAGATCATGAATATGAAAAAGTAAATAAATTTTGAAAATAAAAATAATGATTCTATTATTTAGAAAACATTTAGATCTTTAGTTTCAATTGTTTTTAAATGGACCACCTATTTACATCCATCTTGTTTTATACCTTGGTCTTTGCCGCATGAAACAAATTTTCTTAATAGAATGACGGTTACTAAAATTATGAAATTGACAATGTTTTTTGTGGTTTGTGATATGTTTTGAATAGTTTAGTGGTAGGAACATAACTTGAGATGTGGTATTGCTAATGTCAATTGTTGACCATCTAAGCCCAAGTCTTAGTCCTCCGATTTGTGATCTGTCAAAAATGAAATGCTCTAGTGAAACAACAACTGCCACATGAAAAATTTCATGATGTGCCTTTATATAATTTTGTAGGGCGCATGTGGCATACTTTTGGGGGAGCAAAATGTGCACTTCGAATCTCAGGTAAACTACTTGCTTAATGGATTTATTTGATCGAAAACTTTGGGATACACCTTAGAATCACTTGATAAGTATTCAGAAAGACCCCAACAATTTTGAATTCCTGACACTTGCATCGATTGTCTATATGGCACTGACGGTCAGTGATGATGGTTTTGAACAGAGTGTCATTGCCATGCTAATGCCAAATGCTATTTAAATGTGGTGTTTCACATTATATTTGGAAAGGGTCCAGACTCCATTTTCCTATGAGTGTGGTTTGTATAAGGCTGAGGGCCTTAATAAACAAAGTAAGATGCACTTACAAATAGTGTTGAAACATGTTTTAATATCATAAATATTTGTGATGCCCTGAAATTTATTTTCACCTCTAATTTTAAAATTTTAAGATTAAAAAATAGCGCAAATAAAATAAATCTATAAGCTTTTGAAAATCTTGAAAATGGACAATCTAGATAACACATTACAAGATGCACTATTTTTTAAAGTTAGAAACCTATTTTTTCTCATGTCCATGCATCTTGAGGGTGAGATGATCGAACTGATCGTTTATCGGCTTCAAAACCTCTTCTAATGGATTTTTTGAGGTACACCTGAATTTGATTGTTTAGGACCTCACCTTTACATAAACTTTTGCCTTTTCCTCTTTTCAACTTATGGTGCGCCGCAAAGGCATGCATGCGCAGGGCATGAGCCACTATAGGGATAAGTAATTACCAATCCAAATGTAAACCCGAGATACTTAAGGTGTTGTAGTCAAGAGAAAAATACAATAGCAAAATATTTATTCGCGGAGCATATGCATAGGATATTCTTGCAAGGTGTGCTTTCATACTAGGGTGTAGGGTACGATTTACGTAAGATGTCAATTTTAAACAATGGCGCACCTCTATACTTGTCAGAGAATGTCATTTTGGTGTCGAAAATTCCTAGAATAGCCTGAAAATCTATCTTCACCTTTAATTATAAAATTTTAAACTCAAAACAATGTAGATCAAGTTGCTCTATAAATGCTTAAAATATTGAAAATTGAAGGTCTACATATGTTACAAAATGTACAATTTTTAAGATTTAAAATCTTTTGTTTTTTTCCGAGGTCAAGATGATCAATTGAAAAAGTTTTCCATCATAAAAACAAGATGGGCCAATGCATCCCTCTCATGATCCGAATTGCATTCTGTCGAAACAAAGAATGAAAGCCAATTAAATTTCCATCCTTTTCACCAATAAATAACAGATTTCCTCCATTTCTTTCAAGAAATTACGATTTGTGACATCCTTTACTGGGTCGGAGCCATCTTCAGTGACCATCTTACATGACTCTTGCTTTTTCTTTTTCTGTTGTTGTCGTCGTCTTTTCAGTGACCATCTTACACTATCGCCTAAAGGATTTTGAAGCATTTGCCCTTGCTGGATTCACACACAAGCTAGGGCCTCCTTAAATGGCAGTGGACCACTCTGCACAGTGTCAACGCATCCATGAATTAAGAAGCCATAAAACATAATGTAAATCCTTTAAAAAAACAACGGATTTCCATCCAATCTTTTTTACAATCCTTAACAAAAAAAGGAAAAAAAAAACAAAAAAAGAAGATAGCAAAATGTAAGTCCCACTCTGCATCAATGATACAAGTTGGTGTCTCCTTCCTAAGATACATACCTTTTTAAATTCTTGAAGAGCCAACATTAAAATCTTTGCATTTTGAATACCACGAAATGCTTCTTACTGCATATCCCACCACCCTTTCCATCATAGTCATAGCCTGTTAAAATTTCTCTTACGACCAAGCTAATGCATTTTTCTGCACAGTTCTTGAGTGGTCAGTTGTTGAATAATGTTTTTAGGGGCTGCATTTTTATGACAAGGGAGGGAACACTCCAAAGAAACCTAGAAATCTCTGAGACTACTGCTTTCAATTTGTTTATGAACAAAAGCCTGAAAGCATCCATTCTTGAGTGAAGCTCTAGGAACTCTGAAATATGTGAGAGAGCAAAATAAGCATTGAACTCTTCACCAATTAAGCATATTAGGTGATAAGGGTTGGTAATTTTTACCAAGAAGAATCCTCAGAGAAGTATACTCTATACTAGTCCAAACCCTTGAGCTCATGTCCCCAACTGGAAAATATCAATAACACATAAAAAAGAATCATATTTACTCATTGAGAAAATTCTTACTTTTGTTATTTGGGGCGAGGGTTTTTCCCCTGCTACTGCTGGTTTTTGTTTTTTTTTTTAAAAGCATCTACTAAAACCATATATGTACATATGAATTGGTATTTATTTTCTTTGATGATATTGGTCATTCATCAAAGAGAATATAAATAATTGTTAAGAGAACTTACAGGTCTCTAAGTTAGGCTCTGTCTTAAGCCCTGCCACCGCAAATTTAGCATATGCCAACAACCGAACACGTTGAGATACACCTAGCTTGCTAATGATAGACCTTACCAATCCACTGGATAAAATATAATAAAACACACATAAAAGGGAGGCAATAAAAACACAAAAATCCACCACTTTTCGAGAATTAAAAACAGAGAGAAGAAACAAAATTATTGGGAAAGAATACCATATTCCAATAGATCAAGTAAATCCACGGTCCAAAAGCCTATGAGAAACCATAGTTCAATAAACCAGGAAGAAGCATAGTCTAGGACATGACTCAAATAGCAGGTCCTTCTCTCGCCTAATCCACTAGAGTATATTTTTGTTGGTCATGATTCCAGGGACTATGGTTTTCCATAGCTGCACTTTACTATAGTATACTTTACCCAAATTCATATAGAAGTGGCACAATGAAAGTTTCCAAATTCGTAATATGCAAATGTAAAAATTTAAAAATGAAAGAAATAAATTCTTACTCAGTCCTTAGTATAGTGAGAAAATCTCGAGGCAAGGATTCCATGAATGAAGAAATATCACCCAGATCGAAGGATCTCAGTTCCTGCTTTAGTTTCTTCTTTTCTTCATCTGACATGCTTCTTCCCAAAGCAGATTTGCTGGGAAAGGTTAACATGAATATTGAAGATCAAATTTACTCAAATGCATTTGAAACATCATGAATCTTTCAGAAGATAACCCAAATAATTGACATGAAAACCACAAGCTTTTTTCTTCAATAATAATTCACTAAAAAGAAGATTATAGTGACAAATTTCAAAGCTCCAAACCAAGACATTCTTCTCTCCTCTGAACAGCCTTGGTGCCTCTCTCTCTCTCTCTCTCTCTCTCTCTCGACAAAGGTTACATAGGAATGTAACTTGAGACGTTGGGTTATGAAAACCTAGCCTCTACCGTCTTGACCCAAGCATGTTTCCTAACACACACATGCACAAAAAAAAAATACAAGGACAATCAAATAAGCTAGCAGAATCTAGAAACATGTTGCTCTCTCCTTGCAAGCAACGTGGACCTTGATTCTTGAGCTGTTGCAGGATGGTTCCATTAGTTTAGCATGTGTTTACGGTGGCTGCTAATTTCAACAATAATCTCAACATTCACTTCTGGCAACTGTTGGCAAATATGACTCAAACAAGACATGTCTTTTTTTACTAGAAGTGCTTTTACATCTTTCTAGATGACTAGCATAAATTTTCTAAACTTGCTACAAGTGGGGAACAATCTTCTAATCATGCTTTATGTTGTGGAATGAATATCACATTGCACTAGTACACAGTCGACGCTCAGAATTGCCTGCTATCAAACAACAGAGATTGCACAAATTTACACTAGTACAACTCTAATTCTCTTATGTTGTTCATTTCGTTTTTGTAGCTCTTTAGTGTCTTTACCTTAGTTCCCATCATAAATATTCAAAGAGCTATAAGTTGTGCACTTCATTCAATATTCAAGGCTCTTTTCCTTTTATAGACTTAGTGAACAATTTTGAATATGAATTTTGCTATAGAGTAAGTGTTTGCCAGCACTGTTTAAAATTTCTTTAGTTAAACTACTGTCACCTCATACATTCTTTTATGCTTTTACTTTTTGCTAATTATTTTCCATATTTATCATAATTATGCATGTGCTTGTATGTTGTGTTCAGCGACAATAATTTTGGATGCATTCTCCCTACTTGAGTCCAGCAGGTCAATCATATTTAAGTTCAGAGCAGTAGTTGCAAATCAACATTCAACAAATAATTGATATCAAACAAAATGTGATCAAAATTAAAGCAATGACTCAATTCCTCTATTTGACCAGCATCATAATCTCTGATCATAATAGAAAAAAATATGGAATTTCTTATTTGTTAACAATGACATGAGTTTTTCGCTTGGCAAGTTATGGGTATTACTCCCATTGAAGTAGCACTAATGACTGATTCCACATATAAAATTGAGCTTTACAAATTTTAAAGTTGAAAGCAAACATATTTTACCTGTCAATAGTTCTTCCTGTAAAAATAATTGGAAAGAATTTGGAGTACTTTCCAGCACCAAGTTTCTCCCCAAGATCCTGTATTTTACGTGAATCTTGAAGGATCAAAGCTTTCCACAGTTGACAAAAGTTCAACCTGAATTCATCATCGAACTCTCTGTATATACCGTGATCCAAAAGAACTGGATTCTCCCATCCATAGGTTTGGACAGTTAGTCTTTAAAGGAGCCAAAAGGAAGTTGGACAAAAATGGATTGACAAACCAAGAGATAGTTCTCAAGAATGGAAGGTGTTTCCAAGTTCATATTTAAAATAGATGAATCTTGATTTTCATGTACCTAGGTAGAAAGCTTGACCACCTCGTGGAGAAACTAAGATATTGCCAGGATGTGGATCTCCGTGCACAAACCCATGGACAAATATCATTTCAGCAAAAACTTCAGCTAAAGCTTGGGCAACCTATAAAATTATTGAACAACAAATGTGAAGAAAATCCTTCAAACCCAGCAGATATATAGAACAGAAAAATATTGAGCGCAGAAAAAATGTATAAAAGAAGAAACAACATTGAATAATGTGTAGCAAATGATGACATATGTAAACAGGTTAAATGCTTTGATGATGATATAGGGTAATTTTCATGTGTGTGTAATCAAAATATAGACAGCAAGTATGACTCTGAAATTCTTGAGACCTGCAAACCTAGTTAGAGAGGGTTCTATGACCTGAGCTTTTTCATGCTATTGCTGGTCCCGAGGCCAGATAAGAAAGGAGGGTTGTCTTAGGTTGCCAGCCAGCATTAGACTTTTCCCACATCTCTATCATGATCTTGAATCAGGAATGACGAAATAGGATTCATGTAGCCGACCCTAAATAGTTGGGATAAGGCTTAGATGATAATCTTTTATTCACCTTGGCATACTTTCAAAAATAGAAAGAAAAATCATAATTTGGAGCCCTTAAGAACCTAGATCAGGTTGTCCATCAAATGGACCATCATTATCTTGGAGGGGTAATTGATTTGGAACATTTTTTGATCTCCAAATCAATTGTTTTTCGTTTAAATTGATATTAAAAATGAACAAAGATGATTTGATAGTTTTGGGATAAAAAATATCCCGTAACATGGGGTTTTGACCGTGTGACCAAGCACACAATTTCTTCCCACAGGACCACCAAATCTTTTTCCTTTTATGTATAATTGAAGTAAAGAGATATGAGTAGAATTCATAGATAAGGTGGGATAACCTACCTTCTGTGGCTTTATTCCCACCTCCTTTAACTTCTCCAAGTCATCAATCTGCACAAGAATGCAATATCTTGTCAAATATGTCGTGGCAGAGTAAAAAATATGTATTAACTTTAGGCCTCGTGGGATGCTCTTGTAGTAATATCCCAGCTGTATCTTCATCTGCCTTTATGTGAAAGTGTGAAGATAGGCACCTGGATATTTCCAAAGTCACCACCACCATTGGAAAGAGGTTAAAGATTTTTCTTTTTTATTGTCAACATCTGCATTTGCCGACCCCAATTAGTTGGGAAAAGGCTTTGACAACGATGATTGTCAATATCTGCATTTGCACAACCCTGCTTTTGCTAATAAACAGGTTTGATTCCTGTAGTTATGCCTGCAAAAAGTGGCATGCCACCCATTGTGGTGCAACTCTAGGGGTATTATTTCTGTGAGTAACAAGGGGGCCAACCAAACGGGGCCTTAGTCAATAAACACAGATCTGCAAAAGAATATTCATGCATATAGAAGCACTAAAACAATGTCCTCGAGAGATATTCATGTGGGTATTTATGATAACGCATATATTTCAATGCAACATGCTTCCTTTTGGGTATTTATGATAATGCATATATTTCAATGCAACATGCTTCCTTTTTGGTATTTATGATAAGGCCTATATTTCAATGCAACATGCATTATATTCAATCCAAGCATTAATCCATTTTTTGGGGTCAATAAAGTGAATTAAGAAAACTACTTAGTTCACATGTCCAAATTAACACGGAAGCTGCCAAGTCCAACTAAGATGAAATTCTCCATGTGCCATTTGGTAGGGAAGCCAGACATCGACAAGACATACCTTGTAACCATGCCAGAACTGCATTGTCAAAACTTGCTTTGTCGTCAAATCCTGAGAAGCATAACCCACTGGAATAAACTTTATACTCTAAAACCTTCATACAAAATACAAATCATATATGCCCCATTTAGCATAATCCTGCATCATATATATAACAAAGTTAAGGCACTACAAGTTTAAAACCTAAAATCAACATTCATGTCAAGGTTGCAACAGAGAGAATGTGAACAGTTTTGAGAAATGGTTTAAATAAAAATTACACAAAAAGACCAGTAGGCGAATGAAAAATAGTGCACAAGAGTAAGACCAAATATAAAAATCGTAAGCACAATCGACCAAAAGGAAGGTATAAAACATGTACAAAGAACACTTGAGCACCGGAATGTCAAAAACATACCCAAAATATTTTAGGAACCCTGACAACATTTTTCCTCTTAAAATTTCTAGCTGTTCTCTCAGAATTCTTTGCTTCTTGAGTGAAATCTGAAAAACAAAAACTCGGAGCAAGCAGAGTAAATGCTTTGTTCATCGATAACTTGAAGGGTTACTAGCCTTAAAAAACATGTAACATTTGCATCTCTACACACAACCTTAGAAATCTCTATGCACTATGTAAAACTTAAATTAGCGACGCACACTTCACAGTTGCAAGATGTAGATATTAAACAAAAATAATCAATAATGGTGGCTGATTGATATTGACGCTCACCAAGTTCCATAGAAATGGTCTTCTCAAATTCTGGAACTATCCATTCAAACTGGTATTCAGGAAAAATCTGTCAATGAGAAGTATAAGAGAACTTCAAAACTGAGTGAAATAATTTTTAAAAGGGTTAAAGCTGTTGCAACCAGTGTTCTAGAAAGCGAAAGGCGGTGCCTAGGTGACCAGGGGTCTTAGCTGCATAGGCAAGCACCTAATAAATGCGGCTCCCAAACAGAGTGTAGAAGGGTTTAAGGGAAGTATTGCATACTCAAGGATCACCGAGACAACATAAAGCACAATAGCATTAAAATTATGTCCTGGGAAGTATTGCATACCCAAGCAATGGATTTGGAAAGGATATACATAGTTTTGGCGTCAATTTGCATCTGTTTTTCCAAACCAGGGTACTGAACCTGGTAGCTCAAAAAGCACAATGGCATATAAGAAGCATTAGTAAGATCATAAAAAAACAATGGTCAATTCATGCAAAGTTTACTACTCATATGACACTAAATAAATCTCAAAATTAAAGAAGGAACCAACTTCATACTTTTTGCCACATGCAATAGCGATGCCTTAACTTTTTCATAAACAATGTTGCATGTAACTTTCTTTTTGACAAACCATCAAACATATCTATAAATTTCAATGCAGGTTTCTAAAGCTAGGGCACTAAAAAAACAGTAGCTAGCCCTTAAATGACCTTTACAAAAAGTCCATAAAAACACACCTTAACTGCCACTTCCTGGTAGTCTTTCAATATTGCATGGTGTACTTGAGCAATGGACGCAGCAGCGATGGGTTGTTCATCAAATGATAAAAATCTAACAGAAAATAAAACTCCGTATCAGTGCAAATCCAGCAATTTGCTTTCTTTACTGGAGGGGACGATCAATACTTTCCCATTGTAACAGTTGGAGGTGAAAATATTTCCTTTGGAACTTGAATGCTGAACTATTCTAAACATACCATATATGAGTAATATCTCTTCAATTATATAATAAGTTACATGAAATATGCCAAGATCAGCAAGTTAACTTCCAGCATGTCCTGAGAGTGGCTAATGATCTAACTGATTCACTAACACATGCAGGCAGTTGTAGGAGTGAACTTGTGGTAGCTTGTGTTTTTTGGTTATCTTTTTCTTCTTTCCCTACTGTTTATGTCTAAGTTTTTATGCATCTATAGGAAGCAACTGATATAACAGTTCAATCCCTATGATTCATTCCTTTTCTTCTTTCCCTACTGTTTATGTCCAAGTTTTTATGCATCTATAGAAAGCAACTGATATAACAGTTTCAATCCCCATGATTGAATCATTCACAGTACGCTAACCTTACAAAACAAAGGAAAGGGTCAAATCCAATTTCAATTGCAGTTCCAGGTAAGATTTTGTAATATTTAGATTTAGTTTAGTTACTTTCATTGACATAGGTTTAGGTGAGGAATGTTTCCAATAAATATGGTTTGTTCTTGCATCAATAGGAAGCAATTGATATAGCAGTTTCATTCTAGAAGAAGAAGAAATAAAATCTCCATAGGTGGAATTCAGCAATTACAGAGAATACAGCCATCAAAGCTGGATGCGGATCAAAAGATCATATACAATGTAATATACCTTGTGCAGCAATCCCAATACAAGCATTGAAATAATTACCCTAGGAGAAAGGAGGGGCAACTGCATTGCATGCACAAAAATTATACTCCTAAGAGAAAGGGAGCAATACAAGGTACTGTCATCAAGAAAAAGAGGACGAAACTCCCATTTAGCAATATAATACATTATTTGCAATAATCCATAAAGAACGATAATACTTCTTAAGTTAAAACATGATGCAAAATAATATAGAAAACAACAATCCAACAAATGACAATAAAAATTCTCAATTAAAACTATAGTATAAAACAAGGAATCATAGCAAAAAACTGCCAATGCAAGTTTGGAGGTGTAAATAGCAAATTTACAAGATTTGAAGCACTAGTTGAAACATAAAATTGGTAAAAAATACATGAAATGAAAAGAGGCATGGCTTTCACTATGGTAATAAAAAGATCATACATAAAAGTTCCAGACTACAAGTTCCTTTGCTGATAAATAACTACAGTACAAATAGATAAAACAAAACCATAACAATCACAACAAACCTAGACAGCAACTTGACTTAAAAAACTTAGGGGGCAACTTACATCTCAGATAATTCTCTGCCAAAGTTTCTTGTGATTACTTCTTTTATAGCATCAAACTGAAAAGGTACTGCCTGACGCATCACATGCATAAAGGCAAGACAAACATGACAAAATATACAATATAGTAAGTTACCAATTTATAAAATACACAATGAATGATAAGATATATGTAGGAGTAGGACTCAATTACCTGGTCTTGCAAGGAAGAAAGTAATGATTGATATTCTTTGGGCACTTGTCTTATTGATGCAATGAATTGACCTGCTTTGACATAGAAACCTTTATTTACTTCACAAAGTTTCAGAATTCTGTTGGCTGCACGATGATGAACCTGAATCCACATCATACTATAACTAATCGTCAATCTAGATGCAAATGAGTTACCTTTTGTTATTGGTAGATTAAAAATTAAGACTGAAAAGAATTATTAATTATATGCAAGTAAACAGTATGCTATATGCTACATTTTTTCTCCCTTTGATTGTTAAGAAGTATGCTATATTCCATGAAACAAAACTTTAGTTATTGCACAAAATTGTGACCTTATAAATACAATAAATTGTGGCTAAAACTTTGTAATCTCCATATTTTGCAACTCGTAATATGAAACTGTTAGACGTGAAGTCATATTTCCTATTAAATAGGGGATCCTATTTTAATGGAATTTTGGTATCTTTTGTATCCTATTAGAGTTCTTGTTATCATTGGAATGTAATCCTTTAGTATTATGAAACTACCATGAGTTGGTTGAAGCAACTAGGAGTCCTATCTTGTGGGGAAACCTACAGCCTATTATTTCAGAAAACCAATTAAAATAGGATGGGGCCTCACGTGGGTAGTTTTATGGGATTTTCTTCTTTATAAAAATTGTTTTGTAGAGAGAGATGCAAAAGGAGAGCGAGAGAGAGAGAGAGAGATTTGTTGTCCCGTGGACGTAGGCAATTTTCCGAACTACATAAATCCTTGTGTCTCCTTTTTTTAAATTTTCTGCACTATTTATTTTTCCCAAACCTTTGTTTTTATCCCCTACAATAGGTATCAAAGCCTTAGCATTTAAGATCTTTGCTGAGCACACGATTTGAGGCAAATCGCAGATCTTGACTGTTCGAATTTCTCAACCTGGAAATTAAAAATGCAAGCAATGTTGGTGAAAGATGGTTGTGTAGTGGCTTTAAAAGGTAGAGACAATAAACCTGCAAAGATGGATGATGAGGAATTTGATAAGAAGGATGAATTGGCCAAGATAGATATTCTTTTGGCGCTTGATGAATCCTTTCTATTCAATGTCTCATCAGGAACTACGTAAAAGATTATGGGACAGGCTGAAAAATACTTATGAAGGTCTCTTCCTAATAAAATTTTTCTTCGTCAACAACTCTACAATCTCAAGATGAGCGATGGTCCATCTTTGCAAGAGCATTTAAATGAGTTTAATGCCTTGATTAGCAAGTTAATGTCACTAGATGTAAAAATTAATGAAGAAGATAAAGCAGTTATAGTATTTTGTTCTATGCTGGAATCATGGGATGGATTAATCATGAATCTCAGTATTGTGAAATCTCTTAAATTTGGTTATGTTTGTTTCAACACTTATGTTGTTTCTTCTGAGAATGTGTTTGTAGCACAGGGTAGATCAATGGAGAGAACTATAGCAAGGGGTCAATCAAGATCTAAATCGAGAGGGCGTAAGAAAGTGAAGTGTTGGAGATGAGGAAAATTAGGTCATGTGAAGAAAGATTGTAAAGCACAAAAAGGGAACTAGGAAGCCCCTAAATCTAGTTCTAATGAGAAGCCTAATTCAAGTCAGTCTCAAGGAAATCTAGGAGAAGAAATTGAGTTTTTTGAAGATGAAGAAGTTTTGTCTATGGATAGGGAGGAAATTATGCAGCATTGGCTACTTCACTCCAGGGCTTGGTTCTAAAAATACCAATTGTATGTTAACTGCTGCTGGATTAGGGCTGTGTTTTTGGGTAGAAACAATTCGTACAGCTTGTTTAATAGGTCTCCCAATTCTGCTATTGACTACGAGACACCAAAAGAAGTTTGGACAGGTAAACCTATTGATTATTCCTTTTTTTTTGGCTGCGATGCATATTCTTTGATTCCAAACGAGACGAGACTAAGTTGGATGAAAATCCAAAAAAGTGTGTTTTCCTTGGCTATGCTGATGGAACAAGGGTGTATAGAATGTGGGATCCTACTGACTGCAAGATTATTGTTAGCCGAGTTGTTATTTTCAATAAAAATACCATGCAGAAAAAGAAGGATGAGCCACATGTAAAACCTGTTGAGGTGAAATGCACCCATGAGAGCCAGCGGATAATGGTCAGGACTAAGAACCTGAAATTGTTCAAGACCTTAAAGAATATTTACGTGGTATTGCATTAAGAAGACCTGAAAGACCTAAAACGACACTTGTGAGGCTTAACGACTGTCTTGTCTTATGCTTACTTGACAGAGGAGGGCAATGAAACCGGTCAATGGAGACCATCCATGGAATAAGAGATGAAGGCCTTGTAAAAAAATAAAACATGGGACCTCATTGAATCATCAGAAAGGTGAAAGGCAAGTGGTTGCAGGTGGATCTTCAAGATGAAGAAAGGTCCAGATGATATTGTTGAAAGTAAAATGCTCGATTGGCTGTGAAAGGTTATACTAAAAAATCAGGTATCGACTTTGATGAGAGTTTCACTACTGTCATTGATTTAGACTCAGAACAATTAGATGTGAAGTTGCATTTTTGTATGGTGACTTAAAAAAAATATATTATATGACCCAACCTGACGATTTTATTAAGGAAGGTAAAGAGAATATCGTTTATAGGTTCAAGAAATCATTGTACGGGTTGAAATAGGAGCCAAGGTGTTGGTACAAACAATTTGACTTTATGTTGAGCTTGAATTTCATACATGTGAAGCTGGCCATTGTACCTCTTTTCATGTTACGGTGATGGAAGGTTTATTATCTTGTTATTGTATGTCGATGACATGATTGTTTTAGGACTAAACAAAGAGCATATTGCAACACTTAAAGCTCAATTGGCTAGGGAATTCGAGGTGAAAGATTTGGGAGCCATGATCACTGGATTGTTATGAAGTGGATCCTTCGGTATTTAACGGGAACTTGCAATGCCGGTATTTATTACAGTGGAATGGATTTGAAAGTTGTTGATTATGCCGATGCAGATTTTGCAGGTGCCTTGGATAAAAAAAAAAGGTCTACTAGGTATGTTTTTTCTTTAGGAGGTGGTGTAGTTGGTTATCAAGGTTGCAGTTTGTGAAGCTTTGTCTTCTACAGAGGCTGAATATATGTCACTTATCCATGCATCTAAAGAAGCAATTTGGCTAAACAAGTTGGTGAGTTCCAAGTTGTGGAAGAAAGTATACCGTTTCATTGTGATGACTAAAGTGCCTAGTTTTTAGCAAGGAATCCAGCCTTCCATGGCAGGACTAAGCATATTGATGTTCATTATCACTTTGTTCATGATGTGGTAGAAGATAAAAGAATTTTATTACAAAAAATTCATACTAACGACAATCAAGTGGATATGTCTTTTTGAAGAAATGTTAACTTTGTATTAATATTAGTAAGAAGGGAAGTTACAAAAACCGTATACAAGCATCCCACATGTGAGTGCTCAGAGTACCAACATAGGGGAGAGAAGAAAGAAATTAAATACAATTACATAAAAATGGACCATCATGGGGTCAAATTTAGGAGGCGTTGCTCTTGTTGGGGGGTTCTACCATACTCTGAAGAGGCCAAGTCATAGGTAGGAAGGGTGAGGCGAGGATAACGGTAATGTTTTTGGGTCTTCGGCATGTGCACAAGGATTAAGCGAGCATATACACCGAGCTAAGCACCCATGAGTAGGACCAAAAATAACCAAGACATCGGACCATTTTACCAACGTCGAACCTGGGGAATTTTATGAGGAAAGAGGGGTACCTGGCTAATGATCAGATCAAAAGGGGAGTTGGGGTGGGGGGGTTGGGTGGGGATAGAGGAAGAAAACCAGGGGAAGGGGAAAAGAGAGACACATTTATATAGGAGAAAGAAAAGGACTTGAGGGAGAGGAGAAAAGAGCCTTAAAGAAGACAGGAAAGACGAATGAGGGAAGAGGAGTTAGAGAAGGAATCAAAAGAGTAGACGAAAGGGGAAGCTTTACCTAGGAACTAAATTTATTTATTTATTTATTTTTCCCTTTTTTTTGTTTTTTCTATTTATCCTATTTTTTTTTAGAAGGTGGGGGGGAGTAGGGAATAGAGAGGGGTCAAGAGGAAGAAACGATGGAACCTGGGGTTACACGTGCTGCATCCTTTGTGAGTCTATCAGCTATTGCATTGGCTTCTCGATGGATGTGACTTAAGCGAATTGCTACAAAGGACTTGCAAGTGAAGGCAATATGCTCAAAAACGGATGCAAGGTGCCATGTTGGGAGAGTAATATTTGAGGCCCATCTAAATGTGTTGATTGCATCTGCCTCTACCAATACTCCTTTGAATTGGTGAGCTACAACCAATGCTCTCTTAACTCCTTCAAACAAGGCCACGGCTTCTACAATGGTAGAATCTAAAAATCCCAGACGACCAAAGAAGGAAAGGAAGACACCTTTTGATTTGGCCAGCGTGCCTCCAAAGTCCACCGGACTAGGGTTTCCAAGAGAAGACCTGTCTGTGTTAACTTTAAGAAAAGCAGGGGGTGGTGGGTTCCAAACAGCCTAAAAGATTGGGAAGGGAGGGCGAGTGGAAGGAGAAAACTCCAATATGCCCTGAAGTTAAAGAGGGCAAAGGGTTTATAAACAGGGATATTTATGGCCCAAAAAGAAATCAGAGCAAGAGTTGAATCAATTATGTATGACAGAATCTTGCGGTTCCCCTGAAAATCCTATAGTTTCTTTCTAACCAAATAGTCCAAAGAATAGTACGTCAGAGGACACAACCACTACTAGGGAAAGGGGGAGAGAACATGGTGGAGAAAAGTTGGGGTACAGAGGCGGGAGTGACCCAATGGATGCCAAAGAGTTTTAGGAGGAAAGACCATATGGGAAAAGTGGCTTCACAATGAAGGAAAAGAGGGGGAATGGTTTCCTCGTCTTGTAAGCAAAGAGAACATTCGGTTTGGGAGAGAGAGGCCTCTCCTTTGCAGTTGATCCAAGGTTAGGACTTTTCCTTATTGAAGGATCCAGGCAAAAACTTGGATCTTGAGAGGGGTAGGGATGGACCAAAGTTTATTGAGAAGAGGAGAGGGATCCATAGGAGGAAGGAGAGACAAGTAGAAGGAAGATACATTAAATACCCTAGCAGGATTGGGAGCCAAGATGATAGAATCCTCACGAGAAAGAGTAGAGATTAGAGAATAAAAGATTGAGGAACCTACGAAGGGAATTAAAAGAGATGATTTCCAAGTCGTACAGGTTTCTTCTAAAAATTGGGGTCCAAACCAATAACAGTCCCCTACGTTCCACATAAGTGGCCACAGAGGAATCTTGATCAGTGGCTAAGAGGAAGAGATAAGGGAAGAGAAGTTCTAATGATTGGTCACCAATCCAAAAATCTTTCCAAAATCTAACTCTAGAGCCATAACCTATTTGAAATCTAATGTGAGATTTGAACAAATATTTTCAGGATGACATTGATTTCCAGCTGAAGCTCGGTGCAAAGGGGATCCAGGTAGCCAACCTTCCACTCCCATGCCATATTTGCACTGATCATCTACTTCCAGAGCAGAGGGTGTGGAGAGGTGAATCTCCACCACCATTTTCCCAATAACGTGGAGTACCTAAAGTAATTTTCCTCATGCTAAGACCTCCAAACTTTTTGGGAGTACAAATCCTATTCCAGGTAATAAGGTGGAATTTATGCCCTTGGGATTCCCCATTCCAAAGAAAATCCCTCATAAGTTTCTCAAGGCGATTGGCTATGGAAACGGGGATATGGAAAAGAGACATCTGGTATACCAAGATGTTGGCCAAAGTGGCTTTGATGAGGGTAATTCGACCACCCAAGGACAAGAATCTTCCTTTCCAATAGCAAGCTTCTAGGAAAATTTCTCTATAATATTATCCTAAAGTTGTTTGTTAGGCTTGCCTAAACAGAGGAGGAGGCCTAAGTAGGATGAGGGGAGGTGGTCAATGGCACAATCTAAATGAGCAGCTAGAGAGTAGAGCTCATAATCATAGACCTGAATACTGAACATTTGGTTTTGGACATGTTAACCTTCATTCCTGTAGTGAGCTCAAAACATCTGAGAAAAAGCAAGAGTTTATCTAATTGAGTAGGCTCTGCCCACAGAAAATCAAGGTATCATTTACATAGAGAAGATGGGACAGAATAGGGACAGTTGTGGAGGTATGAAACCTTGAAAGTAAGCCACGCTTGAACCACCAAAAGTTCTAGTGAAGAGCTCTCCTATGAAGGTAAAAAGGAAGGATGAGAGGGGGTCTCATTGTCTAATGCCCTTAGAAGATGGGAAGAATCCCACCGATGAGCCATTAATGATGACAGAAAAGGAGGGGCTAGAGATACATGCTTTAATCCATGATAGCCAATAGGGACAGAACCCCATGCGAAGCTGGATTTCATCAAGGAGGCCCCAATCTACTATGCCGTAGGCCTTCTCCCAGTCTAACTTGATGACTAAGCCCTTAGAACCAGACAATCTAGTGGATATGTGAACTAAGCGTCTTGGGAAAGGGAAGTTCACTTGGTGCAGAACCTCGTTGGTGCTTGTAGTTACTTGATAATTAATGACTGGTGGGCAACAATTTCTTGGAATAGAATAGTCGGCATGGAAACACGTCTCCAAGTGAACATGAAGTCATATTTCCTATTAAATAGGAGATCCTATTCTAAAGGAATTTGGATATCTTTTATTTCCTATTAGTATTAGGGTTCCTATTATCATGGGAATGTAATCCTTTAGGTTTAGGAAATTACCTTGAGTTGGTTGAAGCAATTAGGAGTCCCATCTTGTAGGAAACCTAGAGCCTATTATTTAGGAAAACGAATCAAAATAGGATGGGGCCTCACGTGGGTAATTTTATGGGATTTTTTCTTTATAAAAGTAGTTTTATAGAGAGAAAATTAGATGCACAACAGAGTGTGAGAGAGAGTTAGTTCCTTAAGTCCTTTGGATGGGTGTTTTAGAGAAAGGACATTGTTTTAGGTTTGAGAGAGAGCTTGTAATCCCATGTATTCTCCATGTTTGTAAAGTGTTTTCTTGAGAAGAACTTTACTGCCTCGTGGACATAGGCAATTTACCGAACCACATAAATCTTTGTTTTCTTGCTTCTTTTAATTTTTCTCCATTATTATCTTTTCTTTATTTTTCGGAGATGGCGAAGAGGAATAGGAGATTACCATTTCTATAAAATTTCGTGACAATTTCAACCAAATTATAATAGAACTCAAACAAAAGCTAAGAAGGGATACCAAAAAAAAAAGCAAATAAAATGAAATTTTCAAAATAAAAAGAGAAATACATCAGGCAATATAAAAACATGGAGGCAAATAAGTGAGAATTTTCAGTCCTTGACTTTGAAAAGAAACAACCAAAATTCAAGATACTGGTGAATGAATTTCTTAACATATATCTTTCAATTCTCAGCCCAAATTCAATAATTATTCTCTCAAAGCATTACCAGATATTTGGGGGATTCTCAGCTCTCAATTCTCAGCCCAAATTCAATAATTATTCTCTCTAAGCATTACCAGATATTTGGGGGAATTTAAAGTGTGACTGTACCTGAGATAGTGCCTCGTAATATTCCTCAGAATTTGGTGCCAACATTCGCAGAGTATACTTGTAATCAATCACATTCAAAGTGCACTGTGAACAAAAGACACTCGATCCATCACTGATACAGAGAGAGAGAGAGAGAGAGAAATTGGGTAAAGAGGAGTAAAGATAAAGAGCGAGGCATACAGTGGATACAGCCCTCGAGGAACGAACAATGCCATGATAAAAAGTCCTAAGTTTATTATTGAAATCATCATCGCTGTAAATGTGAATCGCCACTGCGGCGGTGCTCGCTGCGGCCATCAAGTAGCCGCAGGCCTTTGCTTTGGAGCCAATATTCCGACCCCATAATAACCTTCTCATTCTCTCTCTAGTCTTTAACCCCTCTCTCTCCTCTTCTCCTCTCTCTTAATCTATACTTCTCTCGATTCCCTGTCTCTTTCTCTCTCTTCAAGAAGAGAGAGCGGAAAATGGCGGGGACTCTGCATGCAGCAGGAAAAAGGGAAAGAAATGGGCTTATCGAGTACCCAAATTAGGGTAGGCAAGGGACTCAGCCCAGACCACAACAGGACAGGCCAGACATGGCGACGCCATTCTATTTCTCCTCATTTTTTAAGGGATTTTCAAATGGAAAAAGTTTATTCCGAGCCGAGGCTTTATACGATCAAATTAGAGCCTACCTCAAAAATTTCAAGAGGTTCCTTTGATGCCCAAATATCCTTCAATTGATATCTCGACATCAAGATGCATGGACATGAAAAAAAAATGGATTTTAAGTTTTAAAAATAATGTATTATGTAATGCATTTTTTGTTCATTAATTTTCAAGATTTTCAAATTTTTATAGATCTCTCGATCTACGTTATTTTTGAAGCTTTAAACTTTATAAATAAAGATGAAAATATATTTTAAGGCTATAAAAAAGATTTCCAGTATTGAAATCACATTTCTCTACCCAATTTGAAGGTAGATCTTTATGATAGCCTTAAAATATATTTTCATCTCTAATCATAAAATGAGTAAATATCCTATAAGACCCACCCACATCCATGTGTATAAGACCCCAAAGGATCACCATTAAATTGGTATATATTTTTAGAAAAGTTATCACGGGACTTGACTTTTTTAAAGATATATGTCAAATTTAATGGTGATCCTTTGGAATCCTGCTTATGGGTGTGAGACTTATAAAATTTATAGCTTAAAAAATAGTATAGATCGAGCGTATCTATGAAAACTTGAAAATCTTGAAAGTTTACGATCCCAAAATGCATTACAAGATGCACGATTTCTCAAACTTGAAATCCATTTTTTTAATGTCCATGCATCTTGATGTCAAGATGATCAAGTTGAAGATATTTTAACATCAAAGCAACCTAATCTAGTGAAATTCTTGAGATAGGTTTTGATTTGATTGTTTAGAGCCTAGGTTATATATAAAATTTTTCTTTTTGTATAACCATATGATGTGAAATCCCACACCTCGAATATGTTTTTTAAAATAATTTATTTTCTACTTTAAGTTAGGTCAATGAAATAAATGCAGCAACCCAATTTTACATTTAATATCAAGATTAATTGTGAACACTTTCTTTCGAAGGTAAAAGATTTTATTATAAATTTTTTATTTTATATTTATTTTAAAAATATAAAAAACATCCCTCATCATTAAAAAAATTCAATTTTTTTACTATCCATGTTTTGTTGCCAGAAATACCCTTCACCTTTATGTTAGAATCGTGAAGATCATCATGGCCCAAATAGATATCTGATGCTATGAAACACCCACTTCCACGATTATATTATGAAGTTTTAAAGGATCATGGCTGTATTGGAACCTTAATGGCTTTTTGTTTTAAAAGTATCACGGAACTACTAGAACTGTGAAGGTTGTTAAAATAAAGTTTTTTTTCTAGAATCGTAACTGTTTTAAAAATAAAGCCTCTATAAAAGGAAAAAAATTATGCAAAGTTGACTTCTTAAAATGTAAAACTAAGAGGCACATCTATAATCTTTCGAATAAGATTTGTTTTGATGTTGAAAAAAATATTTAATTAATCATCTCAACATCGAGATGTATAGATATGGAAAAAAAAATAGATTTCCAGTCATAAAGATAATACATCTTGCAACATGTTATCTAGACCGTCCATTTTTAAGGTTTTCATGCATTTATAGATATACTTGATTTGAACTATTTTTGGAGTTTAAGATTTTATAATTAGAGATAAAAATGGATTCTTCCACTATCCTAAGAATTTTCAACACTAAAATTATATCTCATGACAAATTTTGGAGGTACACCTTATTGTGATTAATTTGATTATTTAAGGTTTCAACCTTATACAAACCTCACCTTTTTAAAAATATGAACGGTAAACAAAAGCATCATAGCCCTGAAGGGTATTTTAGGTATTAAAATTTAGGGTTATATACAATGAGACCATTTACTTTTGATACAAGTTATTTGCAATTTCTTACAACAATCCAATCTGAAATCCGATAGGTTGAGTGTGTCATAAAGTTCAAAAAAATTTATTTTGAAGTTTGACTTTAGTCATTAGAATAAATTCAACGATCTAATTTTACATCCAATGGTTAAGATTAATAATGACCACATTGTATCAAAGATAAATGGTCTCATTGCATACTTTTTCTTAAAATGTACAGCAAAAAAATTGGATATGAATGAGGTTTTAAAAACCAATGTTTCCTTTCAATTTTTTTTTTGTAAAATAGGATATTTTTGATATGTTAAATCATACCCGGGCCTGGCTAGCGCCTAGGTTCCTTTGGTTTTGTGGCTGAGCTCAGGTTGGTCCTAAATGGATATGGGAGGGATCAATTCAAGCAACACCCGGCCACCTAGCCCGTTGCTAGCTCTAACAAAAAACCAACTTCGCTTTCAGATGAAAAGGACCCTTTAGATTTAGTATGGTATGCAAACGTTTCCTTCTTCTTCTTTTTTTCTTATGGTTTATGAAAAATAAAAAAAACTTACAATGAGACATTTATTTTTGGGTGTTGTTTGTATAGAGCCAAGGCTCAAAAAAATCAAAATAAAGACACCTTCAAACAGTATCAAGAATTGTGGTTTAAATACTGAAAATCTTCGAGATAGCCTTAAAATATATTTCCATATCTAATTCTAAAATTTAAAGCTTAAAAAATAGAAGAAATCTATGAAAACTTGAAAATCTTTAAAATTGATGATTTAAAAATGCATTACAAGATGCACTATTTCCTAAACTTGAAATCCATTTTTTTTCTCATGTCTATGCCTCTTTAGGTTGAGATGATCGATTTGAGGATATTTGGGCATCAAAACAACCTCTTTTTAAAAAAAAATTTGAGGTGTGCCCTAATTTGATTGTTTAGAGCACTTGTATAAACTTTTTCCTTTACATTTTTAATACGAAGAGGTCACAATCACTATTGACCATTAGATTTGAATTCCAGTGCTTGAAGACATGTCACAGTTTAATTGGGGAGATCATCTGCAAGATTGGTTCATATTAAGTATTATCTCTCTCTCTTTGCCAAGTAGATTATAGTTCCTCAAATCAATTTTCAATGCTTCTTCTATCTATTAGCTCTTTTTTTCCTCCTTCCAAGGTGCACTTGTAGTATCACCGAGAGGTTACAATATAACTTCCTTTGTGTAGGCACTACTGATAATGAGGGATTGCACTTGGTAAATTGGAGTACGTTACGCTTGAAACATGACGAGGGGGGATTGGGAATTCATCATGTTCAGGACCTTAATATGGCTGACAATATGAAATTGGCATGGAGGGTAATGTCCAATCCATTTGTTCTCCTAGTAAAGTTTTTCAAACACAAGTACTTTCACCATATCATAGTGTGGCATAGTCATCCAAGGAATTGCTCGCATGCATGGCGGGGCATGGCTTTGGGCATCATGTTACAAAATAATGTCAAATGGTTGGTTGGTAATGGAAAATAGATAGATTTTTGGGTTGATATGTGGTTATTAGAACAATCTTTGTGGGGGATACATTCACATGGTTTTCTACCAAGGCCAAAGTATATGACTTCTTGGATGCTGCAGCTCTTAGACGTATCTTACATCTTCTGTTTCTATCCCCCTTTATTTAGAAGATGTTTTAACATGTATTGCCTCTTCGTCCCCTTGAAGATCCATTTGTCTGGATTCATTTAGTTGAGGGTTGAAGAGGGCTTGAGAGTACAATAAAAGGGATGCACATGTGAAACATTTTTTCATAATTTTGTGGTCCATGTCATTCCTTCTCAGGGTGAAATGGTTCAATTGGTTAGCCCTGTATTCTCGGTTATCCACCTCAATGCTACTTCAATCAAGGGGCTTTTCTTTGGCTTCCGCATACCCTTTTTGTTTCAGGAGGAGGAATTCTCTTATCATTTTATTGTGCACTGCTCGTATTCGCACTTGATTGGGAGATATATCCTTTATAGATTTGGAAACCTTGAGCTAACCACAACGACTTTGATGGTCAAGTGGACTGAATTTAAATTTCAATAACCAAATATGCAGTATGTATGGAATTTCTATCGTTTTCATTACCATTTGAAGCCTTTGGATGGAATGAAATTCACGTTGATGATGGGGAGAAAATGCGTACGAAACAACTCCTACGGTGTATTATCCATATTGTCAATTCGCCAACAAAAGCAAGATATTGGGCTTTCCATCGCTCGGAATTTAATACAACCACGAATCTTAACTTGCAATGGAGTATAGAAATTGCCCAGTTCAAATTCATGTGGCATGGTTGCTTCCCCCTACGGGCTTCTACAAGCTCAACATTAATGGTGGTTCCAAGCTGAATTATGTAATTGTCAGTTATGATGGTATCATCGGGAATGATATAAGTGGTTTCATTACATCCTTTGTGTCACCATTGGGTAACAACTCTAATAATAATGTTGAATTCCATGCACTGGATGTGGGGATTTCGCGTACCTCTGGTCATTAAAAGTGATTACAAGCTTTTTATTGATTATGTGAGTCTGCATTGTAGGCCTCTATAGAGATTGTGGATAATCCTAGTTAATTGCATAATTAAGCTCACATCTTTTGCAGACCATCAGTGGTAGATCCTACATGCTTTAAAAAAAGTTGATATGGCTGCCGACTCATTAGTAAAGAAAAAATATCTATAAATGAAGCAACGGTGTGGTGCGCTCGCCCCCTAAATGTTGTAGTGCCTTTCCTTTCATATAATATTACTAATAGTCCCTTCCTAAAGAGTTGTAAATTGATTTTTCAGGTTGGGTAGGGCCTTAATCCCTACTGATATATTAAAAAAAAAAAAAAAAAAAAGAAAAAGAAAAAGAAAAAGAAAAAAAAAGAAAAAAAAAAAGAAAAGAAATGAAAAGAAAAGAAAGAAAAGCCCGCTGGTTTCCTTTCATAAAATTCCCCCCACCCATTTTTTTCTCCCGCCAATGCGCTCTCTGTGAAGGAGAAAGCAGCGAAGAGAAAGAAAAGAGAAGGGAAGAGAATAGCAAAGAGAAAGGGGTAAAGAGCGAGAATAAGAAGGTTATTTTGGGGTCGGAATATTGGCTCCAGAGCAAGGGACTGCGGCTGCTCTGTGGTAGAAGCAAGCACCACCGCGGTGGCGGTTCTCATTTACAGGGATGATGATTTCAATAATAAATTTAGGGTTTCATATCATGGCATTGCTCGTCCTCTTCGAGCTGTATCCACTGTATGCCTCTCTCTCTTCTCATTCTTCCCTTCATATCTCTGCTCCCCTTTTCTGCCAATTTGTTTACATGCAATTTAAACTGGTCTTTTCTTCACTTGGTTTACCAATTCTGAGAGATTTAGGGAGAGAAACATTGGGTTTTTTTCTGCTTCGCGTTTTTGACTTCTCTGATATTTAGAGAAAGGTAAAATGGAGAATAAGGACGGAGAGATGGATATCTCTGGTAGAATAAAGGCAATACAAACATGCACCCTTATTCTTCACGATTTTCCTCCTTTCTCTCTCTAGAAAGTTGTTAGAGAGAAAGCAAAATCTTAGAGCGAGATGAGTGCCAAGCCAACATCAGAAAGGGGCATGCCGATTACAGAGCCTGAATTTTGATTCAGGAACCCATTAGAGAGAGAAGAAAGCTAAAACACAGAAGGCTCTTGTAAATTTTAGCTCTGTTTTCCCTCTCTTTAATTTCTCACGTGCGGCCAAATTTCTATTGCGTTTGTACATTTTGTGGTATATAAAGCATCCATTTCTAAATGTTTTTAGGTATTCCATCTAAAATCAATTGAATTGTTTTTTTCAATAAAATTATTATTTCAATTTATTTTTTTCTTATTTGCCATCTGGAGATTACATATCCTTCAAAATTAAGTCCAAAAATCTATCTCAAAAATAGATTTCTAAGTATTGACTCATTGCTATATGTACTCATAAAAGAAAAGTGTTTATATAGAGCCACGGCTCTAAACAATCAAATTAAAGCCACCTCAAAAATTTTACTTGAAGAGGTTGTTTTTCATGCCCAAATATCTTCAAATTGATCATCTCGACATCAAGATGCATGGACATGAGAAAAAAATGGATGTCGAGTTTTAAAAATAGTGCATTTTGTAATGCATTTTTGGACTGTCAATTTTCAAGATTTTCAAATTTTCATAGATATATCGATCTATACTATTTTTTCAAGCTTGAAATTTTATAAATAAAAAAGATGAAAATATATTTTAGGGCTTTCACAAAGATTTTCAATATTGAAGCCAATTTTCTCGACACTATTTGAAGGTAGGCTCTAATTTGATTGTCGGTACAAACCACACCCTTTATAAAAACCGTGTCTTGAAAACAAAGGGAAAATTTTATATTGAGCCGAGGCTCTAAACAATCAAATAAGAGAGAAAAGATTATTTTAATGCCCAAATATCTTCAAATTGATCATCTCGACATCAAGATGCATGGACATGAGAAAAAAATGGATTTCAAGTTTTGGAAATAGTGTATTTTGTAACACATTTTTTTATAGTCAATTTTCAAGCTTTTCAAGTTTTTATAGAGTTGTCGATCTATACTATTTTTGAAGCTTTATAAATAAAGATGAAAATATATTTTAAGTCTTATCACAAAGATTTTTAATATTGAAACCACATCTCTCGACACTATTTAAAGATAGTAATTTGATTGTTTAGAGACTAGGCTTGTACAATACCCAAAAACATATCCAAAAACAAAAGAGAAATGATCCTATAGGACTCTCTCCCACCCATGTGTGTAGGACTTTCAAAAGATCACCATTAAAGTTGGTACGAATATCTAGAAAAATCAAGTCCCACACCCATGTGATAGTTTTTCTAGATATCTGTACCAAATTTAATGGTGATCTTTTGGAGTCCTACACACATGGATGGGGGAGGGTCCTATAGGATCATTACTCAAAACAAAAACCCAAGCTTTATCCTATAAAAATAGGTGAGGCATTGTACACGTGCCAATGTCGCACCTATTTATATTAAGCGGATGCTCTAAACAATCAAATAAGAGTCTGCCTCAAAAATTTCACTCAAATAGGTTGTTTTGATGCTCAAATATCCTCAATTTGATCATCTCGACTCAAGATGTGAAAAAAAAAAAAGATTTCAAGTTTTGAAAATAGTGTATTTTGTAAAGCATATTTGGACGGTCAATTTTCAAGATTTTCAAGTTTTCATAGATTTGTCAATGTACATTATTTTTAAAACTTTAACCTTTATAAATAAATTTTATAAATAAAGATAAAAAATATATTTTAAGGATATCACAAAGATTTTCAGTATTGAAGCCACATTTCTTCAGGCTCTAATTTGATTTTTTAGAGCCTAAACTCTATACAAACCTCACCTTAAGAATATACCATGAAAATAGGTGAGGGGTCACCAACAAGAAGGGGGTTAGAGAGAGAAAATAAATACACACGTGCCGAAAGGGGTTAGAGAGAATAATAGGAGAAAAGTGATGAACAAGAATTCCCAAGTGCTTTTTAAGGGGGCTATTTTTTAGTTTTTAATTAATTAAAATTCATTTCATTTGCTGAAATTAATGTTAGTTTATTGTTTAATTAAGGAAAATTGTCTCATGCGGGTTGGACTTCATGACTATTACATACGTGTAGTCATGCGATTAAAAAAGGGTAAAGCAACCACTTTAGAGACGGATGCAATTAGGCGTTCCATCTAAAAATAATGGAAATTAATGGTTCAAATCAGTGTTTTAAAAAACGCCGAGTCGAACCGGACTCGCCCTGTTCGACTCGGAAATCGTGAAAAGGGGACCGGATCGCCTAAAAAATCGGAAATCGTCCGGTTCTAGAGAGAACCGGACGATTCTGTACAGTGAATCGCCGATTCACTGTACGGAATAGGCGAGTCCGAACAGTGAATCGGTGAGTCCAGTACGGAATTTTTTTTTTTTTTTTTTTGTAATCCATTATAGATTTT
>NW_006499705.1:2175243-2189850 GCF_000471905.2 Amborella trichopoda | reverse complement strand
CAAACATTAGATATAGACTAATAGAGCACATAACAAAATAGCATCTCTCTCTCTCTCTCTCTCTCTCTCTCTCTCTCACTCTCTCTCACTCTATCTATCTATCTATCTATCTCATACACACATACGTGTCTGCACATATCTTATACTTCGCACCGAATCCCTTGGTGTGTCTACGTATCCATTTACACACAAGAGGGAGGCTTGAAGGCAGAAACTGAAGCAGAAAGGGTGAGTGCACCCATTCCCTACAAAAAAGTATTACATCTCACCATCATTTGAAACAACAAGAAAGCGATTGGAAGTTCAACACATTAGATATAGAACACGTAACAAAATGCATCTCTCACTCTCTCTCTCAATGTCACACACACACACGTATCTGAACTCTGAACATATCTTATACTTTGTGCAACATACCTAGGAGTGTCTACGTACCCATTGCTATACCCTGTGAAAAAGTGACAGAACATACCCCATCACATGACAACACATACACAAGGGGTCTCTATCTTTAGCTAACAATATTTTTACTTGCAAACACAAATCAAGAGAATGCCTTGTAAAAATCTGAAAGAAAAAGAAAAGAGGATGGCTTAGTAGGCCATTTGTATTTTTGATGGTTCATACATACAATGAAGTAAATTGTGGAGAACACTGCAATTGTCCAATATCTTCCCCAATATGCATCAGCCAATACAGCCCCAAGAAGAGGGGTGAGGTAACATGTACCTTGCCAAGTGGTAATACTTCGGGCTGCAGAAGCATGGCCTTCATGAAGGATTTTAGTGAGATAAATGACCAAATTTATACCAATTCCAGTGAAGGCCATAAACTCACAGCACTCTGTTCCTGTACAAGGCCAATCGTTAATCACGTTGTCTATGATATACGAATGGAGGAAAGGAAAAAGGGAACGATAAATTTACAGAAACCGTGGCTTTAACAAGGGATACCTAGAATAAAGGTGCAAGCTCTCCAGTTGCCTGTATTGTGCCTCAAGACAGGGTTTCCATGAATGTCAACTGATACATCCCCTGTGTATGGTCCCAGGATTTCATTCTGGGTACCAGAAAAAGGTAATTTGGAAGAAAAAAGTATTAAAACAAGAAATTACTTTCCATAACCAAAGTACCAAACCTTACCTTATTGCTTAACATTCATTTTCTAATAATGCATAAGTTCCATTAAATTGCCAAATAGGTGGGGCGCCCCATTATATCAAACCATTATATATTTCTAAAACAGTAATAATCCTTACCTATGCAATAAATAACTAATTAACATATCAAAACTAATTGCTATAAAGTGTCCAACTTTGTCCAACAACCAAAATGAGAAAAGCAAGGCATGTCCACCTGTGCCAAACAAAAAAAATGACAGGCAAGGCAGTTAAGATTCTTGCATAGCAAAACAATCAGTTTCAATAATCTTCTTTAAGATAATAAGAGAACTCCACCATTAGAGCTCTCAATGGATCCAAAGACTCCTCAAGCACTCCCTACCATGTATCCTCCACAGTAAGATTCAGCGAAAAATGGGTGGCTGCTTTCTTACTCACAGTAGTGCAAATCCAAGAACTAGGAGGACCCATCATAACCAAATTATGAAAAAAATGAAAGAATTAACGGCCATGCATGTTTTTACTCTTTGGGGAATGAAAATTTTCCTTGGTGAATGCAGAAATCCTCAACTTCACCCATTACCAAGCAGTACCCCACTAGTTTCATGCTCTCCTTAATGTTCTCAGCAGCCATTTGACATTTTTGTTAACTATTATACTGTTACCACCAAAAGATCCAAATTCCTGATAATTCATTTCTTTTACAAGTAGATGAAGCAAATCGAGGTTCATTGCATCATTGTTCGGGTGAAGTTTACAAGAGGTGCTAAATCTGTCAGCCATATCTCTACGAACACATCAGTGCGGAGCAACATGACTTGATGAGGAGTAGGCTGGAAGAAAACCCATGAAACCAACCTCTCCAAATATTTATCATTAACTGGTTTGGCCCAGCCAACAATGACTTGCTTATAGGACTACAAATGAAGGATTAAGGACTTATTCCTTGTGCTATAACAACACAGTTACAGGAGCAGAAATATCTTATCAAAAGCAATTCCCAACTTTCAATTTGCAATGAAAATATCGATCAAACTTAAGGCTCATAAGAGCCCAATAATTCTTTTCTAACTCCATCCAAGGCTTCTTCTCATGCTTGAGTTTGCAGACTCACAGTAAGCAATCACATGGAAATTTTTGAAAAGATAAACAGCCACCAATTGGCTAAACCACTCAAATATAGATTACATTTTTGAGCAGAAATATCTTATCCAAAGCAATTCCCAACTTTCATTGGGAATCAAAAGATCAATCAAACTTAAGGCTCACAAGAGCCCAATAATTCTTTTCTAACTCCATCCAAAGCTTCTTCCCATGCTTGAGTTCACAGATTCACAGTAAGCAATCACATGGGAAATTTTGAAAAGATAAACAGCCTCCAATTGGCTAAACCAGTCAAATATGGATTACATCTTCAACCATAGACATGTAATACTAGAGATGCCTAAGAATAGAACAGAGAGAAGAAACAAGAGAAATTACTCTATGGGACTACTATGGAAACTTTTCAGTAATTCTATTCTTCTCGCCCTAAATGAAAGAATTCACAGTCTTTGGCAGTGAGAAGCAAGATCAATTCCTAAATGGGAAAATCAGAAATCAAGTACTTGATTAATCATGCTAAAAGTAATTTAGATATGAATCAATTATGCTTTCCACGGATATTTCAATTCTAGGATATCAAATTTCTCTGAGGAGAAGGGGAAAATACAGACAGTAGAATTCAGCTAAACTAAGAGAAGCCGAGAAAAACATAGAGATAATGACCAAAAACATAGTCCAGTAACAGAGAGAGAGAGAGAGGTATAGATGAAACTCAAACAAAATATATTGCAAATTGGAAACTTGAAAAGAAGATAAGGAATCAAAATCTGACATTTAAAGTTCCATGTTCAAGCAGAGATTTATCAAGAAGCCTCTCCTCCTCTTGAGAACCCATCACACCCAAAATTCAAAGAACCCAAAGTCTCCCAAAATCCTCCCTGGAACTCTGTATTTAAAGCCGAAGCAAAAGTAAGCAAGCAAGCTCGAGAGAGAGAGAGATGGATAGGCCATTGTTAAAGGAGTGAAAGTTTGGATATTGACAGAAAAGAGGGACGTTAAATTCAAAGAGGAGGAGGGTACAAATATATTTAGAAAAAAAGAAAAGGAATGCATAAAAAAATTCTTTTGAACTCTATTAAATAAATGCAGCCACCCATTTTCACAACGAATAGTCAAGGTTTATAGTGAACACCTTGTACAAAAGGTTAATGGGTGGGGCTTGCATAGGGTTGCAACATTAGATAATCAAATTAAAGAAAAGGTTAATGGGTGGGGCTTGCATAGGGTTGCAACATTAGATAATCAAATTAAAGAGTGCCTCCAAATTTTAGATAATCAAATTAAAGAGTGCCTCCAAATTTTATCATAAGTATAATTTTGGTGTAAAAATTATAGGAGGGCTTGAAAGTCTATTTTGATATCTAATTATATAATTTTAAACTCTAAAAAGGCTCAAATAAAGTAGATCTATAAACACATGAAAATCTTGAAAATGGACGGTTAATCTATAAGCGCATGTAAATCTTGAAAATAGACGGTTTAAATAATATATTGCGAGATATATTATTTTTGGGACTTGAAAACTTTTTTTTTCTTTTCATAATCATACATGTTGATGTTGAGATGATCAATTAGAGGGTTTTCCAACATCAAAATAATATTTTATGATGGATTTTTGAGGTACACCTTAATCCTATAATTTAATATTGCAAACTTAAATAAACTTTTGGGAAATTACAAAAAAGTATACCTTTTTTTAGATGATAAGAAATAAACCCTAATATTTTTAAAACTTCATCCATACCCATTTTCACCGCTTTTCATATTTTTGTGACTAAAATGTCCTTTATGGAAGTATTAGGTCCATGAAAGCATCAAGGTTTTTTAAGTGTCATGATGATTCAAGTCACTATTACAGTTCTTTAAGTGCGATGATGCTTCAAGTGACCATGTGATAGATCATAAACCCATCATGGTTCTTTAAGTGCCATGATGCTTCAAGTGACCACGTGATAGCCCAAAAACTCGTCACGGTTATTTAAGTACTGTGATGCTTCAAGTGACCATGTGATATAACCATCACGGTTCTTTAAGTATCTTGATACATTAGCTTATAACCCGTTATGACCATCACAATTTTGGGTCAACTGTGATGCCTTCACGAATTTAAGACTATCGTGAAAGTTATTTTCATGAAAAAGACATAAATAGTGGAGAAAAAAGGCATGAATGAGGTTTTAAAATATTTGGGGTTTATTTCTAATAATCTAAAAGAGGGTATATTTTTTATAATTTTTGGAAACTTTTTCCAAAAGGAATTTATTGAATTGCCAATATTTAAAACTTCAATGATTTAATTTTGAAATACCTTAAAATACCTATAAAATTATTATAAACAAGTATGTAAAGAGACCATTTATCTTTCATACAAAAAGGCCACAATCAATCTTGTCTCTTAAATTTCAAAATGAGTGATTATAAGAACGCTATTGAATAGATACGAAGCTCCAAAAAAATAAAAATCCCAAACTACATGACTCATCCCAAGCCATCCAATTTGATATGAGTTAGAATAGTTGTGATTTGTGAGCTTGTAATAAAGATAAATGATCCCTTTGTAGACAATCCCACATATTATATAGTCGTTGAAATAGTTATCAATGGGGAAAATATTAAATAGAAAATATTACTTTGGTACCCCTTTAATTAATCATTATTACTAAAATTCCCTATTAAGTTAAAAAAATTACTCTCATACTTGTTAATGGGTTTTGCATTAACAATTTTCGGGGTGCGTTTTGCATTAACAAATTTCGGGCCCGAACTTCTTGTGGGAATCCATTTGAAAAGAAAACAACTTTGGGGTTTAAAACCTTCAAGTTGTAGCTTCAAATTCTTTAACCAACAAACTTGCGGTCAAAGGAATAAGAGGGTATTCCGTAAACATTGGATTTTTAAAATCTAAATTATAGCCATTTTAAAAAATTTGTTAATAATTAATGATGCCCATCATTATTACTGCTAAAAGGGAGAATTTTGTAATAATAGTTAATTAAAGTGACAATTATAGATATCTCTTCCAAAATGAACTTTATAGATATTTTATCCCGCAATACTTTTAGAATCACATCTATAATCCAGTTATTGTTTTTTCTTATTTTTACCTACTCCCATACCCTTTCAATAAAAAAGTCAATGTTTTAAAAACTAAAGTACCCTTACCCTCCCTTACTCTACCCATTAAATCTCTCTCTACCCATCATCTCTTTTTCTCTCTCTTTACCAAATATCAGCCTCTCTCTCTCTCTCTCGCTCTTTCCACCTAATATCGCTCCCTCTTTCTCTCTCTCTCTGCCCAATATCAGTCTTTCTCTCGCTCTCTCTCATTGAAAAAATGATGTCACTGGCCATGAGGCTTCTCGAATTCTAGAAGCTAGACCATTTTTTTTTTTTCTTCGGTCAAGTGCAAAAGTGTGCAGGATTGGTTACAAGGCTCCTAGATTTCTAGAAGCCAGAGGCCGGTCCAACACACTTGTGTGCCAGACCGTATTTGTTCAATGTGCAAGAGATAGAGAGAGAGAGGGCTAGTTTTGGGCGGAGACAGAGAAAGGCAGGTAGAGAGAGAGATGAATTTAATGGGTAGGGTAACTGAGGGGAATGGTAGTTTAGTCCTTAAAATATTAACTTTTTGACTATGGAAAAAACAAGAAAAAAAGAATAATTGAGTTATGGGTATGATACTCAATGTATTTAGGGGTATAATGCCTACAAAGTTATTTTGGGAAGATATCCATAATTTTCCCTTACCTAAAACAGATACTGACGTAATTTTCGGTATTAAATAATGCATCTTCTTTGAGTATTTGGATTAACTAAAACAGATACTGACATAGTTTTTTGTATTAAATAATTCATTTTCTTTGAGTATTTTGATAAGGGTGGGGTTTCTATAAGGTTGCAATTTTAAACAATCCAATTAAGGTGCACTTTAAAATTTTATTATAACATGTAATTTTGTTGTAAAAAGTATTTGGCATTATCTTAAAATCTAGTTTCATACCTAATTAGAACATTTTAAGTTCCAAAAATGGTTAAAATCAAGTAGATCTATAAATATATAAAAACCTTGAAAATTGACGGTCTAGATAATATGTTGCAAGATGCACTATTTTCGGGATTCAAAAACATTTTCTTTTTTTCATATTCATTCATCTCGATGTCGAGATGATCGATTAGAGGGTTTTCTCAACATTAAACAACATTTCCGATAGATTTTTGAGGTGCATATGTGATTCTACATTTTAAGGTTGCAACCTTATATAAACTTTTCCCTTTGATAAAATTTAAAATAATTCATCTTCTATGAGTATTTTAATAAAATTTAAAGAAAGAACACACTTTACTCGAGAAAAAACTGAGCTATACACCTTAATTATTAATGATGCCTTCTTGGCTCGTGTCCAAGTTTCAAATGCTAAAAAGAAAAGAAAAAAAACCACAAATATAATACTTTATATTGTCTAATGGATGCACTAGAGCTGCCGGTGAGGAAAGAAAACATTAAAAAAGAAAAAAAAAAAACAAAAGAAGAAGAAGACATGGATTGGACCCACCATTGGAAGTATGCAGTAAGGACGTGATACTCGTTGGTGCCCTAGAGCTAAGTATGCCAAGTCGGGTCTAATGGAAAAAAAAACAATTAAGAACCATAAAATTCAGCAAAGATCTGGCACTTGGGCTCGGGTCAAGGTCTTTTTTGTGGGGCCGACCGGGCCACGACCAGCACTAATGCACCTCAGGTCTCCAGTTTTACACAGGCAGTGCCTTTTGGAATCTAGTGATGAATTAGCTCTTCAGTTTTGCACAGGCAAATCCTATGCATCCAATGATGAATAAAGCTACAATTCATGTTTAAAAATAAATTTTTTGAGCGTTAATTCATGTTTGCGAATAATTCATGATGAAATCCTTTCAGTCTTCTTTTGGTGTGATATCTTTTATGAATTAGGTGTTGGTAGTGATGGGGAACAGAGAGAGAGAGAGAGTGATTTGAATATGCTTAATTTTGCTGAAAGCAAAGTGGCCACAATAGATTAAGCCTGCAAGGCATTGACCAAGTGTTCAGAGTCTTTAGCTGGATCTTGCACACGCTAGAGGGTTGGGAAAGCATAAGATTCAATATTTTGATCACAAGAATAAATCTATTTATTTGGTAAAAAAAAAGAAGAATAAATCTATTTATGTATGGAAAAAGTTATATGTAACGGCAAGGCTTTAAACAATCAAATTAAGATACATCCAAAACAATTTCACTAGAAAAGGGTGTTTTGATGCCCAAAAATTTTCAAATTGATCATCTCGATTTCAATACGCATGGAAATAGTGCATCTTGTAATGCATTTTCGAATCGTCAATTTTCAAGATTTTCAAGTGTTCATAGATCTGCTCGATCTACATTATTTTTTAAGCTTTAAAATTTATTATTACAGAGATAAATAAAGTTTCAGTTCATCACAAAGATTTCCAGTATTGAAACATCTTTCGACCGTAGTTGAAGTTGTGCCCTACTTTGATTGTTTAAGGCCGCCGCCTTATACAAACCCCACCCTCTTTTTTAAAGCCAAAGATTACTTATGATTTTGTGCTCCCTCACGTGTGGGACGACAAAATCCTACTTTTATTACTTGAGATATTTTTTGAAAGTGAAAGTATAACGCTCCCTTGCGTGTGGGATAACAAAATCCCGTCAGTATTGCTTAAGATTTATTTTTTGAAATTAATAGTATTACTTATGATTTTGTACTCCTATGGGAACAAACTTCCCACTTATTCCTCAGGCAAAAACTATGGGTATTTTTAAGATCATGAACTGCCAATTAGAAATCAACTTCCACAAAAATGTATATCCAAAGTATTTTACTCGAGGGAGCAATCATATATTATAATCATGCGAGAGCATACATAAATAAACCTTTAGCACTTCCCTGCAAGGGATTTTTTCACAAAAAGACTATATGATCCTTTTTAAATAAATTATTTTACTAATTTTAAGATTTCCTAAAAGAGAGCACCATATAGAAATCTTGTTTATATTGTATAATAAATCAATTGGAACTATTCAATAAATATGTTAATAGTTATTTTGTAAGTAGTAAGGTTTTGATATAAAATGTTAGATTTTAAAAAGAAATCATAAATTAAAATAGTTTTATTTCACCATATAGGAAATTTTTTTTAAAAAATATAAATTAAAATAATTTTATTTCACCATATAGAAAATAAGTACAGTGAAATATTGAATCTAGTGATTTAAAAAACGGATCGATGACCCAAATCGATCATCGCAAAAACCGGTAAAAATAGTGAACTGGTGAAAAAACACGTCCAAAAACAACGAATCGGTTAAAAATTAGTTCAAATTGAATCAGAGTTTTTACTGTAGCAAAACGCCGTTTACTGTAACAAATCAACGGTTCTCTTCTAGACTCAGACGATTTCCTAGTTATTGGTAGAATTGGCATGGACGACCAATTCCCGGGTCGGACAAGGCAATTTTGTATTGACCCAGCATGTTTCAAATCATTGGTCGAATCCATTGCAAATAGTTAATAAATATTTCAATCTCTATTTTAGATGAAAATTTTTATATAAAGGGTAATCTTATGGAAAATCATACATTAAAGCAATTTCTATAAGCATACTTTTAGAAGAATTTCAAAGTATTTAATATGTTTGCAATAAATATAATGTAGTTTAATAGAGTAATTTAATTGCAACTATAGATAATCATAAAGGAGTAGAAAGGAGGGAATCATATCATACAACGGCTGTATAATAATAAACCATCTTTAGCAACACTCATGTTTTAATAATCTTCCTCGCGCTTTAGGTGTTGCATTAGTAGCCGACTTATAATTGTATCTATTTTCTCGTAATAAAAAGCAATACTTAAAAGGAAAATATTGATATAAGGTTGCGACCTTAAAATGTAGAATTAATGATGCACATAAAAAATGCATCAGAAAAAATTATTCTAATGCTGAAAAATCCTCTAATTGATCATCTTGACCTCGAGATGTATGAATACGAAAAACAAAAATATTTTTAGTCCTAGAAATAATGCATTATCTAGGCCGTCCATTTTCAAGACTTTCATATGTTTATAGATCTACTTGATTTTAACCATTTTTATATTTTAAAATTTTATAATTAGATGTCAAAATAGATTTTTGGATAATCCTAAGAATTTTGTACACCAAAATTATATGTTATGATAACATTTAGAGATGCGACTTAATTGGATTGTTGCAATCTTATACAAGACACACCCACACTTAAAATAGTGAGTGACCAAAATTACCCTATTTGAATCTTAATTAACAATTTCAATTATATAATAATCTTAAAAATAGAATTACAAAAATTTTCTCTTTTGAAATTAACAACTATTTGTGATTCACATTATAATCATAGTTAAAGTAGAATTTTAACAAAGTATACATTAACATTTTTATTTCAAATTAGTATAACTAATTTCTAAAATTAGTTTTCAATTAACTATAACCTTGAAAAATCCAATTTTTTACTCGAAAGGTGAGACACATTGACATTTATAGTTTCTTATTAAAAACTATAATTCCACCTTGAGTAAAAAATGATGCTCAAATTTACAAATTGTTTAAATTATAAAATTACTATTGAACTTTCTAACACCACTTTTAGTTATGAAAACTTATTTATTGAATATAACATTGCTAAAAAATGACTTTGAGGTATGATTTCATAAATTTGCGTTTGATTTATGTTTACTTTTAATCACTAAGGACACTATGATCATAAGGGAGCATGCCATAGAGCGAACTTTTGGCATTTCTCTCATTCACCACATAACGCTAGGGACACGGAAGGACAAAAAAGACTTAAACATTTAATGATTATTATTTTTTAATTTTATGAATATTTTTAGGTTAAAAGATCATGAGATCCATTTTTTAGAATAATAAAATGTTTCAGTAATTTTATAGTTTCCTGTAATAGCAAGTTATTTAATAAATAAATAATTTTAAATTTTATTTGTAATTCATATTATAACGATATTTAAAATTTATATTTTGAAAAGTTCATAATTATAATTTGAAACAATAGGTGTAAACAATTTATTAAATTAATTTGATCAATGATAGCTTTGAAAATACAAAATCTTTACACAAAATGTGAGCAGCAATAAATTTATAATTTCTTATTAGGAAAAATTAATATTCCACCTTAACTAACAAATAGAGCTCAAATTATAAATTTATTTGAAGGATGAAGTTTCTATAGGGCCTAGGATTTATGAAAACAAAATAAAGCTTCACCTCAAATCCTCATCCGGAAAGCACTTTGGGCATAAAAAATCTTCATGTTGGCTATAAAATTAATTTCTAACACAAAAAATAAAATTTGAAACTACAAAAATGGTATAGATCTTAATATTTGTTACAATATACACTATTTTTGAACACTTGTTTTTGCGGTGAAATGGATGGTCTAGATATTTATTGCAATATAAACTATTTTTAGAACTTGAAATCTTAATATTTTTTTACAACCATAATGTTCAAAGATGAGATGGTCGATTTAAAGGTTTTTCAACACTTGCATTGCAATTTTTGATGAGTTATAAAAGTGAGGCTTTACTTATTTTGATAGGGATGCAGCCCTATCAAACCATTTTCATTAAACTTTTTAAGACCATTTTTAAAAACAAAAATGTATTTATTCAAAATAATATTTTAAAATTAACTTTGAGGTGCAATTTGATAAATTATATTTTAATTCATAATTATTTTTAATCAAGGAGAATACATTGAATCATGCATGTTTTCAATTATCTATCCATGACGTTAGATGATCAAATCAAAATGTAAGCCTAAAGTTAAAAATAAAAAGTATTATGCGTTAAAACCATAAGATTCACGAAATAATTTGATCACAAAGACTTCGTAACAAAACTCTTAAACCATCCAATGACATCCAACCCTCATATGATGAGTTGATGACAAGTCACAATCTTCTAGTAGCAGTAAGGCTTCCACCAAAAATTTTATTTGTCATCTTACTAATAGCATATACTTAACTATATTGATTTCATTCTCTCATTAAAATAATATTTTCTTTGTGTAAATTTAGATATAATTTAATTTTATATAAATTAATATTTTATCAATTAAAATAAAGGCATATGCATACATATGCACACAGATGCATGTGAGTGTAGAGAGAGAGATTTTAGGTCATTTATAAATCCTGTGGAGAGTATACCAGCTTAGGTGAAAATAGAAAACTCACCTGTTGGGATGGACTCAGAGAGAAAACTATGTAAATATTTGTCTCACTTCTTTAATTTTCTTCATTATTTTCCTTTTCTCTTTTTTTTTCCCAAACCTTGGTTTTTATTCTCTACACCAACCACCTACGGATTAGTGATAACCACTATGACCAAACTGTTACCCAGATCATATGGACCATGGAAGACTTCGTCCAAATGGAATGTAGATTGTTAGTAATGAAAACTAAAATCAGAAGCAGCCATAAAGGCAAAAACATAAAACCCACCTGCTAATGCAGGCTAACAGCAAGAACTTGATCTATAATAGTTTTCCTATAATTGCAAATAATTAAAATACGATATCTTTAAGGATTCATGTCAAAAATCTATGAAAACTACCACAGAATACGAAGACAGTGTAATCAAAATCAAGAGCTATCACATTCACATACAAAATAAGCAAAACCCAGGCAGGCATGCAAAATTCGTAAGATGAAAAGAGGGAAACAGTATAGTTTCCTCTCTCTCTCTCTCTCTCTCTTTCATCAGTGTATTTTCAACATGATAGAGATGAATCAAAATCACAAAAAGAAAATGAAGACTCGTAAACATAAAGAGAATCATGGTTGATACAGGAGTTTCTTTAGTTGATATAATAAATGGCCTCGAAAGGCATGTGAAACCAATTTTGGTCTATGAAATCAGGCACCATACCTTGAGTTTCTAGAAAACTCACTAAATAATTGAACAGTATATATATACAAGGAGATGCTCTCTCTGTGCTCCCCAAAGGAAAACCACGTGAACCCCAATGACCTTCACAACCGAGAATAGTTATGTGGCCCTCTTGCACTTGTATCGCCCAGCACAAGTAACATAGATCACTAGGTTCAGGAAGCTAAGTCCAGCCAATAACCAGAAGAAATAGTCAAGATGACCTTCGTTCAAATTGTCGGGTATCCAACCAGGGCTCCCCCCTTTCGTGGTAAGGACTGTAACAATGGTTAAAATGAAAGAACTCAAATAATTACCCAAGGCAGTGGTGAGGAGAGATAAGGCACTGCACAAGCTCCTCATCGCATCAGGTGACTGGTCATAGAAGAACTCCAATTGCCCAATAAAGGTGAACACCTCAGCTGCCCCAACCAAGAAATACTGAGGAATTTGCCAACAAATGCTCATGGGGACAGGTGTTGACGTGTCAAACACTAGATCATTGGCTCTAGCGATCTCTAAACGTCGGATTTCAACCACTGCAGCTGCTGCCATGGCTAATATTGATATAAATAAGCCGATACCCATTCGTTGGAGCTCAGAGAAACCTCTTGCTTTGCCTGTAAATCGCCTAGCAATTGGAACCAATACTTGATCATAGATTGGCACCCAAACAATGACACTGATCACATCAAAGACAGAGAGAGAAGCAGGAGGAATGGTGAAGGACCCGAGACTTGTATCTAAAGTCATTCCTTGTTCAACAAACATGGTAGAAATCTGGGCATAAACAGCAGAGAAGACGATACCGGTTGCCCAAATTGGAAACATTCGAACCAATATCTTCAATTCCTCAACTTGGGTGACCGTGCAGAGCTTCCATGGATTAGAGAAATTACCAGTTTTAGCATCAAGATCAGATATTGTGGCAGCTTTATCAAGGCACCTGAAGGAACGAGAGGACACTAAACCAATTAATGAAGTGAGTGAGATTGACTGTTGATTCATGATCAAATTCTTAAGATGGTGACAAATATTGTCTTCCTTTCTGAAAATGCCATCAGAAAGTCTCTATATTCGAAATGGTAGCTTATGCTATAACCTATTAATGTTAAAACGAATGTTAAAACGAATGTTAAAACGACAGGCTGTTGGGGCCATCACCATCCACCATCCAAGAAATAATGAATGAGAAAGCACGCGCGCAAGAGAGAGACCCACTAAAACAAGATATGACCCTAATGGTGGATCCACTCTATCGCTATCCACCATCCCATCAGACAGTCATGATCCCAACCAACTACAATATCACTCCACCATCAATTGGATTATACTAAGCATCAAATATAAACAGTGAAGTTAAAATAAGTGAGAGGAAAAAGTAGGATACTTGAATTCATCAGTATGCTCCAATTTCCGACTCCCTTGGATCGCGGAGTTCTTGTCTGATACTTCAAACAGGAGAGAACTATCATCTGGGACCTTGACATTCAACTTACGAATAGATGCAACTATAACTTGACACATTCTAGTTAGGGGGCTTCCTCCTGGCTTTTGAAACCTATATAACACCGTGCCTGAAAAAAAGCTTCCAATAGCAAGGCCCATGAATAATGTAGGAATTCCGAACCCTAAGCCCCAACCTGCATTGTCTTGGATCCAAACAATAAGGCTACTTGAAACAAGAGCTCCAATGTTGATAGAGAAATAGAACCAATTAAAGAAGGAACCCTTTTTCACACTCTCTGTTGGGCTGGTATCATCAAATTGATCGGCTCCAAACGAAGACACGCATGGCTTAATGCCTCCAGTCCCTAGTGCAATTAGATAGAGGCCAAAGAAGAACAAAACATACTGAGCAGGACTTGCTGAGGGGCAAATGCTTCCAGCACAAGATGGAGGCTTGAAGACAGAAACTGAGGCAGAAAGGGTTAATGTACCCATTCCCTACAAAAGAGTATGACATCTTGCCATCACTAAAAGGACCAAATAAGCAATTTGGAAGTTCAAAACAGAAGACATAAGATAACATGACAAATTGCATCTCTCTCTCTCTCACACACACACACACACACACACACACAAATATGCATGTGTGCGCATATATCTTGTACTTTATAACAATTCCCTTGGCCTCTGCATGCATCCATTGCCACACCCTATGAGAAAATGTCACAATGTACCAAATCCCTCACATGATAACACATACCTAATACCCTTTTCTACTTCTTGTTCTTGTTCTTCTCTCTCTCTCTCTCTCTATATATATATATATATATATATATATATACTCTCTTCTTATTGCCAGCACAAGAGCTCTATTCACTCCCTAACAGTATTTAGCAAGCAGCAATCAAGATAATGCCTTATAATAATCCAACGAAAAGAGAGAGAGAGAGAGAGAGTATTTAGCAAGCAG
>NW_006499705.1:2160149-2175137 GCF_000471905.2 Amborella trichopoda | reverse complement strand
GAGAGAGAGAGAGAGAGGGGCTAAGTGGGCCAGTTGGATTTTTATTAGTTCATACGTACAATGAAGTAAATTGTAGAGAACACCGCAATTGTCCGATATCTTCCCCAAATTGCATCAGCCAATAAAGCTCCAAGAAGGGGAGTGAGGTAACATGTACCTTGCCAAGTGGTAACATTTCGGGCGGCAGATACATTACCTTCATGAAGGATTTTAGTGAGATAAGTGACCAGATTTGTAGAAATCCCATAGTAGGCCAAGCGCTCACAGCACTCCGTTCCTGAACAAAGTCAATTAGCAATCTCAATGTCTATGACCAACAAAAAGAGAAAAGGCAGAAGGGCATGAGAAATTTACAAAACACATTGTTTTAAGAAGGAATACCTAAAATAAAGGGGCAAGCTTTCCAGTTGCCAGTATTGTGCCGTAAGACACGGTTTCCATGAAGGTCAACAGATCCATCCCCTGTGTATGGCCCTAGACTTTCACTCTGAGTACAAGAAAAAGGAGATATTAGGAAGCTAAAGCATAAACCAAAAAATAAATGGGCATTCAATTTCCAAACTTCCAACCTTCATCTTAAAGCTTGACATTCATTTTCTAATAATATTTTTCCATTAAATGGCCAAATAAGAAGTCACTCCATAGGTCAAAGAATTGAAGAATTCTATGACAGAAAATAAATCTAAGACAAGTAACAAATAAAAATTCCATATATCTATACCCAGTGGTACCAAATCCCGACTAATGCCAAACAAAAGATCAGCTTGGAGGTTGTGCTCCTTGTGGAGCAAAAGAATCAGTTTCAGTAATCCCGTAAAAGCAAACTCCACCATTAGAGTTCTCACTGGATCTAATGACTCAAGGTTTTCCTGCCATATATCCCACATTGAGAAAACAAAAACCTAAACCATGCAGACACTTTTGTACTCCCAATGGTACAAATCTCATAACCAAAAGGGCCGATCATCACTAATAAGTGACATGGGCTGTTTACTTAGTTTTTATTTATTTTTGTTATTATTGATTGTTTTAGCTTTCAAAAGAACTGAGATCAAATTATCCATAAAAAAAGGTCATGCAGGGTTTTAGTCTTACAGGAATGAAACCTTTTTTTTGTACATGCAATAGTAAACATCTTCCTCAACTTCCTGATCATCAAACAATACTTCACTAGCATTGAGCACTCATTAAAGTTCTTGGGAGTCATTTGCCCTTTCTCTACACTGTTATACAGTAATAACACCAAAAGATCCCAATTTTCTCATAATACATTTCTTTTATAAAGCAGAAGTGAAGCAAATTAACGTTAATTGCAACTTCACAAAAGGTTTTGAATCTTTCGGCCCTATGTTAAAAAAAAAAGGATGCGGATGCCTAGGCGGTCACCGTGCACCTTGGCTCTAATCTATTTAATTCTAACATAGGCATTTTTTTTTTCTGAGCGATAGCCTATTTATTTCAAACAACAATATCCCAATCACTTCAAATACATATATGACGGAATATACAAAATATTTTTTTACTTTTTCAAACATATTCTTTGTTACATAATAGGAAACCATACATTGCACTGATCCGTAGTCAAATTTCTTATAATTTTTTGTGGCACTTAGCCACATTTCTTAATTTTCTTCTAATTAATCTGCCATCCAACTAAAACAATCAACTAACCCTAATATGTGAGGGTTCCCTTGCACATTTAGTACCACATATCCTCAAGATTGGTCCTTTGTAGCATCAACAATAATCTCAAAATCATGTTTAAAGAAATAAAAAGCCATATTTCTGAAATAATCAATGAAATCACAACTCAATTCCTTAAATTAAGTATTACATGCCCCCAGCTTACCATGAGTTCCCATTAGAGCAGCCAAAAATCAGTGATATGATCCCAAAGCTTGTAAGCCCTCCTTAATAAGTTTAGTAAGAGGGTGTACTCTTTTTCAGGATTTCGTGGGCTAGATTGCACAGCCCAGCAACCCCCCACCCCCCACCCCCACCTCCCAAAAAAAAAAAAAACTTTTCCCCCTTTTTGTGTGGAGGGAGGAGGGAGTGGGGAGAGTACTTTTTTTCCCCTTGGCCAATTGCGTTTTTCTGCCCTCAACCAAGTTGTACCAAGGCTCCCACCTAGGCGGCAAACCTAGGAGCAAGGACGCCCAGGTGCCCCCCAGGTCCCATATAGGCGGCCTGAAGGATGAATTTTCGAACATTGTTTCAGCCATATCTCTACTACACATCAGTGTGCTGACTCAAGGACTAAAACCATAGCAAGAGGTTGAAACATGGTTTTGTGAGAATAGTGCAAAGTAACTTCATGAGGAGTAGGCTAGAACCAAACCCATGGAACCATCCTATCCAAATATGTCTACTTCATTGGTTTAGCCCAAACAACAATGACTTGCTTCTACGGGTACAAACGAAGTATTAAGGACCATCCTACTATAAGAGGACAAATATCTTATTAAAAACAATCCCCCACTTTCGTCAACAATCAAAGATCATCCAAAGTTAAGCTTCACAAAGGCCTAATAATTCTTTTAAACTCTATTTAAAACTTTTGACCGCCATAAGCAATCACATGACCAGCAAATTACATTTTCACTCATGTAATCATAATGCATGAAAAGCTAAAAAATATGGAGAAAACGAGAAAAAAAACAGAGAGATAAAATTCCCTCTCTGGAAAAATAAAACTAGTTTGAAAATAAATTGCTCCCCTACAAATCACCCATACGAGAAAGATCCATATTTCTTCAATTCTATTTGGAGGAAATCTTGTACTTTTATTCGTCCCGTCCTATTTGGAAGACTTCACAGCCTTAGCCCTTCTCTTCAGTCATGAGAAGCAAGTTAATTTCCATATGAGAAAAAAAGCAGAAGCCGAGAACTTACTTTATCATGCTAAAAAGGAAACAGAGGGGGGGAATTCTCAGTGACCTAATCAACATCATCATCATCATCGTCAAAGCCTTTACACAATAATGTGAACAAATAGATCCAAATCAGAACATGACCCAAATAAGAAAGATGTGGAATTTTAGGAAAACCCATGTGTTCTCTGAAATTTTTGGGGAAATCTCTTTAGGATGGGTTAACAAAGATTCAATTTTTCTCAAATTTTGGAGAAATTATTTAGGTGTGAATTAATAATGTTTCCGACCTCAAAAGCAATGTTCTATATGGATATTTCAATTTTCAGATGGCAAATATCTCCAAGAGAAAGGGGAAATGATAAGTAGAATTCATCTAAACTAAAGGAAGGCAGGAAAACATAGAGATAATCCAAAAAACAGTCCAGTAACCTCTAGAGAGAGAAAGATTGGGTTCATCAGTGGACAACTTGAAAAGAAGATCATAAAACAAAATCTGACCTTTAAAGTACCATCTTCAAGCAGAGATTCATCAAGCAGCCTCTCCTCCTCTTGAGAACCCATCTCACCCAAAAATCAGAGAACCCAAGTCTCCCCAAATTCTGAAGAGTGGTTTGGTAATGGGGAGGAGAGAGAGAGATAACAAAGGTGTGGATCTAGAGAGAGAGTTTGTACAAAGTACAAACCAGAAAGGGGCAATATGTAGATTTAGAGGGCGAGAGGGGTGCAGTTGGATCCCTCGTTTGAGATTGGTACGAATGACGTCAGGATTTATCATGTATGGGAAAATTGTTAGATGAGATATGGCCCATAGATGCGAGGGATTATATACTAAGAGAGCATTTATTTTTTAGTGCGGTTTGTATGGATTTAAAAATGTTTGTGATATTTTTAAAATATATTTTTATTTTTAATTATAAAATTTAAAGTTTTAAAAATAATAAAGATGGAGCACACAGGTAAAAGCTTAAAAATTGACAGTCCTAAAATGTGTTACTAGATGCACTATTTTTAAAACTTGTAATCTATTTTTTTTCTCATGTCCATACATCTTGATGTCGAGATGATCAATTTGAGAATATTTAGGCATCAAAATGACCTCTTTTAGTAAAATTTTTGAAGTGAGCTCAAATTTGAGGCTATATAAATTTTTTCCTTTATCTTTTGTACATTGAGGGCACAATCATTATTGTCTCTTAAAATGAGTGGTTGTAAGGGTGTTATTGAATAGACATAAAGTTCTAAAACAAAATTCTAGAACTTCATGACTCACTCTAAGGCATCTAATGAGCGGGTATGATTGTTACCTCCATCTAAAAATAATTGAAACTAACGATCTAAATGTTTTTTAATAGAATTATTATTCTAAGTTTTTAATATTTATTTACTTTTTTATATTATATGGGGCCAGGCATGGGCGTATAACGCCCAAACACCGTTCCTGTCCTAGTCCATTCTCAATCTGGATCAACGATTCCTAATGTGGATCATCGAATTTCAAATATTTGTTAGATTCTAAAATTTCCATATCGCATTCATCTCAAAGATTTGTATTATTAAGATAGGGAAAATATCTCCATATCCCATATGTTTGGGTTTTATTTCTTCGTAAACCCAAGGTTTCAAAAAATATCTTCTAAACTTTGGCCATTTTAAACCTATTTTTTAACCTAAACAAATGTAGGAAATGCATATTCTTTTTAAACCCAATCCTTTCTCTCTCTTCACCTATATATCTCAAACTTCTCTCTTTCTCTCTCTTTCTGTGTCTCTCACTCTCTCTCCTCCTGTATTTCTCCAAATAGTTATCTCTCTCCTCTTGGTAACCTTTCACCTCTATGAATCCCTTCTCTCTCTCTAGAAGTTTGGAAGGATGGCTTTTAAAAAAAGTATGTCTTTTTAGATTTGTTTGGCTCAAAAATACAAATTTAAATTGACTTAAGAGGTTAGAAGAAATAAAATCTATAATTTTTATGTCTCAATATATTTTTTAAAACCTTGGATTTATTGTGAAATGAAACTTAAAACCATAAAGTATGGAGATATTTTTCCTAGTTCCCCTCAAAATGGTTCAAATAATGTCTCCAACATTGGACGCAAAGTGTCCATTTGATAGATGATCAAAAGTAGACTTTAAAGAGATTAACATCACTTTTCTTAAAGTTACTAATTGATAATCAATTTTTTTTTTCTTCTTGCAAAATTCTCAACTCTCTACCATATAGCAAGTATATGTTTTAAAATACGATTTTTCAAAAAATATCCGATTTTTGGAAATCTATTAAGAGTTTTGAGTTTTTCAAAAGACATTAAAAAACTCATGTTTTTTCAATAGAACTGAGATAAATCCACATTTTCATCTTTTCTTTTTTTTAAAAAGAGGTATTCCCTATAAATTTATGTCTTCATTGATTTAATATATTTGAATTTTGGTTTAGAAATAAGCATAATAAAAGTGAAAGTAAATTATGAATCTTGATTTAATAAAAATTTTCATAAAAGTTTTCACCAATATGTGCCCTTAAAAGAAGTGCAATATATTCTCCAAAAATTGCACTAACGAAAAGTAAAAGTGAGTGAATGGTTTGAAGGTACTTGAATCAATTTGGGGATCCAAGTATTACATTGCCCCTCCCAAGTTTGGTCAGATTTTTCTTTTACCCAAGAATGGTTATCTTAGGAATACAGAAGCACATTCTACACTTCTTCCTTGCCCTAAATACCTAATAACATGGGAAGATTTCTAGTGTGCTACTAAAAACCTTCATTGGTTTATCTATCAAATAGACAGTCCAGAGTCAATTTTGTAGTGGCCATTTACTTTGGAAATTTCTTTAAGCTATACCTCATTTTCTTTCATATGTTAGTCATAGATATGAATAAAAACAATCAGGGAATTTTTGAGGTCAAATAATTTTATTAAGATGGCGTTTTGCTTCCTACCTCTATTTTAGTTCTACAATCTAAAGTGAGATTGGAGGTATCTTAAAATCAATCAAGTAAAAATCTACATTGTACTAGCGAAGTATCTGCCAAGTACCTAAAGAAAATCTAATAAGGTAGTCTATAAATAAATAAATAAATTGATCAAAATAACACAAAAGAAACATATATAATAAGACTATTTACTTTTAGTATAAGTAAAGCACAATCATTTTCAACTATTAAATGTGAAATTTAATGGCTAAGAGTGTATCTTTGTTTTTTTTTAGAACATTAACTGTTGTATTGCAAAACGGAGTAAAGGTACATCGGTATGAGGCAAAGAAAGGAACCCTCAGAAAGGGCTCCAAGTACAAAAGCTGAGGGGTGCAAAAACAGGGTGGCAATCCCCTAAAAAGGATTAAAAAAATGCTATACACTTAAACTAAAATAAAATTACATTGACCGGACACAAAATTCAAAATAAAATTTTTTAAACTGTGTCATATTTTAAGCTATCGGATTTCATGCCTGATGTTAATGGTGACCTGACACCTGAACATGTGTAATACAAAGACCTTAGGTTCCCACCTAGCTCTCATATTGACTTGCCTTGATCCATTACAATATTGGTGGCCTCTTGGCCTAAATAGCCGCAGTAAAAGCTTGCCTTGATCCATCACGATATTGGCTGCCTCTAGAACTAAATTGAGAAGCAGCAGGCCTAGCACCAGCAACAGCAGCAGCATCAAGACCTGGAGGTTTCTTAAGTGCAGGTGTTTTAGATGCACTCAAGTATGTAGCAAGAGAACCCGGTCTCAATGAGTTTGGATCTGAACGTTCTGGAAGTGGAAACTCTAATTTTAAGGGACCACTGATTGAACGTATACTTCTTACTGCTGCATCAAAAATCTGCAAATTTTTTTTAAAAAATAAAGCAACTGAGAATAAAGTAATTTCATGATAGAGACCCCCAGTCACAAATTGCACGTAGACTTCTTGCTGCTGCATAAAAAATCTGCAATAATTTTCAAAAAAATAAAACAATCGAGAATAAATTAATTTCATGATACAGTCCCCGAGTCACACTGAGGTTTTAGTTATATACTTACTCGTTATGCCTTCTGACATCTTAGTAGGAAACAAATAAGTTATAGGGACTTGAAAGATGAAGAAAGAAATCGCAAGGAACTATCTTCGCAGGTAAAGGTAACGGTCAAAGATTACCATTCTTTCCAAATTATAGATGCCCTTGATACTCTCTCATCTTCAATGGGATTAATAACTTCTGTACAAATCAGGAACCATTCATAAAAACTTAAAAAAGCAAATCGTTATCAGGTATATAATCCACCAAGCGCCAACTAACCATTCAAAAATGGGGCTAACTAACATTACATCACAAGAACTTTGAAATTCAAAACAAGACTATATTGGATCTATAAGAAAAGAAATCAATTCATGAAATAATCTTAATCTGCTTATCACACAAGTAACTAAATAAAAAAAAAAAAAGGAACTTGTACCATGGACAATTCTTGCACAGGAAATATATATTATAATCCAATCACCAATTGCCATCACCTATTAACTAATCTCTCCACATAACAGCACCCTACATGAATAAATCTCACAATAGAGGTAGACAGTGCAACCACTAAGCATCTCTAATAAGTAGGTACGTGAGGATTTTTTTTTTTTGAGAGAGAAAAAGGGGAAGGGGGAGAGAAAAGGGTAAGCTTCAAGCAGGAAAGACAGTTTCTTTTGTAACTTGGATGGGAAGCAAAGGTAAATTTAACATTAGACTTTGTACCGAGTATGAGTATTGTATGATTCATCCGGATCACATTACACACATTTATCTCTCAGATTTCCTTAAAGAACTTCGCCTAAATCGCCATCCTTTTTAGGATTGAAACACTTTTATGTATAACACATAGCACGATGACCGTATTAATGGGCTTTCAGGCAAACTGGCAAAGTATTCCGTGGACTGGAAGGAGCACCTCTCCAATGGCTGAGATTTCACATGGTCATATCTAGTGGTCAAGTATTAATCTCATATTTTGTTTTTTTATTTATTTAAATACAATATTTATCTATATTTTAGGGTGTGAGCTTTTTTATAAATACAGCTAAATAAAAATTATTAAAAAATATTTAAATAAAAAATAAACCAAGATACCCCTAAACTTTTTTTGATAAACATTTTTTATTTTTATTCAATTTTACTTATAAAAATGAAAATGAAGACTAAATTTTAATTAAATACCAATTTTAAATTAAAAAATAAAAATTTTAAAATATTAAAATAAATTTTTTTTTTGTCCTTTGGATGAGGTTAGTTTAATCTGAACTAATATATATATATATATATATAAATTAGACAGAGATAGAGGTGATGAAAAAGGAAAGTGTTTAAAAATACTTTTAATTGTTGACGTTAAAAACAAAATAATAAAAAATGTTAATGCTAAAAGAAAAGGACAAAGATTATGTTTAATTTCAAAATTAAAGTAAGTATTATCCAAAAACACGTGAGAGATAACGAAAATCAAATCTCGTGATTCTGGTGGACTTTGACCAGAGGGACAGAAACTTTCTCGCCCAAGTGACAGATGACCCAAAACGACATAGTTTGTGCTGTTTGGACCATTTTGTGTTCGTTCATTGTATTTGGTCAACAATAGATTTTGAGACACAATTTGTGTTGTCAGATCATGTTTAATTAAAACGACACACTTTGTGTCGCCACACATTGACTGCGAGATTTTCGAATTTTGATTTCTAACCAACTGGATAATCACTCGTAACCTTCTCCAATCATTTAGAGATCTATAAAAGAGCTTGAGTCCAAACTCTTAAGGACTGATCAACGAGTTCATTTAGACACTATGGGTGGAGATAAACACTCAGAGCTCTAGGATCATGAACCCCCCCATCAAAGAGACCCAAATTTCAGCATTTGGCCATTAAATTAGGAAACCTAACCATCCCATTTCAACCAAAGCTATGGCTTGGTCACTATTGAAGAGAAAAAGGAAAGACCCAAATTTCAGCCATTAAATTAGGAAACCTAGCAACTCCATTTCAACCAAAGCTATGGCTTGGTCACTATTGAAGAGAAAAAAGAGGATAAACATCATAAAGAAAAGTTGTGCTCCTAGTATGGGTAAAGCTTCAAGCTTCAGGTGTCCCGGACCAACTGGCCCTGACACGTAAGTCTCTCTTTCTCATTTCTTTAAGTTATTTTAATTTTTAAAGATGACATGAATATCTAATTTTCATTTCTAATTATAAAATTTTAAACTTAAAAATGGGTTCAAATCAAGTAGATCTTTAAACACATTAAAATATTAAAAATGGGTCATCTAGATAATGTGCTTCAAAATGTATTAGTTTTTTAGATTCAGATTCTTTTCCTTTTTCAATTCCATAAATCAAAATGTCGAGATAATCAATTAGAGCGTTTTCCAACAATAACACAACTTTTTCTCATGGGTTTTTAAGATGCTCCTAATTTCTACAATTTAAGGTTGCAACCTTATATAAATTTTTTCCTAGTTTTAACATATAATAACTACAACTCATAATCTTATAAAATGTTATCTATACGTATCTATTTTTTTCACTCTGTTTTTGTCACACCCCAAGATTTATAACACTGGAATCCTTGAGATGTAACAGTCTATCTTTAACAAAACGAAATTTTTCTACTTCACCATTAATTGCACTAAAACATATTTTTCCATTTCTAAGAGTCTGTACAAAGTCTACTCATAACTAGTATTAACATGAAGGTTTAGATATACATCTGTTGATAGGACAAAATTTACAATAGTGAATTTGAAAAAAAGTCACTAAGAGAAAATTTCATCGTAACTATGACTTCTTCCAAAGTTGGTCCTGTTGTGCCTTCAACTAGGGAGGCCGTAATTACCCTGAAATTTTTTTACCATAGTTTGATGAGTTTGGCTACTCAGTAAGTGATCATCATAGTCCTAAACAATAATCATAGTCGGAAGATGTAAGCATTTTAAAAAAGGGAGGTCTATTAGAAACAATGCGAGCCAAAAAACATTTATGGATAACAATTTCACTTTCAGAAATACACAATTAAACATAATCCAAATGATTGAAATGCATATAAATATTTTAACAGCAATGCATAACTCAAAGGATTTCACAAAATACCCTACTGGCATCCCAAGTAGGTCACTTGTATACCCCACCAGCGTCCTAGATGGGTCCAAACAATCCCTGCAGGTCCAAACATACCTCACCGGCATCCCGGATGAGTCCAAATAGTATCTATTGGCGTAACCAGATAGGTCTAAACAATACCTGCAGGTCCAAACATACCTCACCGGCGTCCCGATGAGTCCAAATAGTCCCTAGCGGCATAACCTGATAGGTCCAAACAATCCCTGCAGGTCCAAACGTACCTCGCCGGCTTACCGGATGAGTCCAAATAGTCTCTATCGACGTCCAGGATAGGTCGACACATACTTAAATTATCTCATAAACTCTTTAATATCAGAAAGCATCAACATCATATATTCAAAGTATCATTGAAATCATTAACATGAATTCACTTGAAGCAATTTAAATAATTACTTTTATTGAAATATTTGTAAGTAACCAATCAAACAATTTGGATAAAAATAGCAGAAAGGTAACAAATCGAACAGGTATATTTGAAATGGAATCCAATAGGCAGTCGATTATCAATTTAAGAGCTTTTATAGAAATCCAAGGTTAAACACATAAATATCACAATTTTATGGAATGTAATTCATAATTAATTATTTTACAGGAATAGGTAAAACTTATAGTATCTAAAATTCATAGACAAACAAAAATACAATTAAATGCAGAAATGCGTAAATCTCACAGTATTGGCAGTATTATAATTAATTGCAGAAATATCAATTCATAATGATTTTACTAGAAATGACATCACTTACACATAAATTTTACAGTGTTTAAAAGTCATAATAATAGGCAGAAATTTTATTTTTAATAATTTACAATGTCTAAATTTCTAATAATAATAATTTTAACAGAAAAAAAAATGATACCATATGCGCATAAAATTACAGTATAAAAATGGTGAACAGATTATTTTTCAAGATAATGAGATCATTTACCTATAATATTTGAGAGAGAACTTTCGGTAAAATTATGCTAAAGAGAAAGAGCTCACTATGTTCTTTAATTCAAAAAGAGGGCTCAACGTTACTGAGAGGCAGGGGCGGAAGGGAGAGTATTTTTGTAGAGAGAGAATCCAACTCGTTCTCTTCTTTTTAAACATAAAAAAAATATTATTATAATATATTGTTAACCCACCTCAAACATGAGGTGTTTAGAAGGTGTTACATTAACACTTAAAGCCCACGTCCCTAGAGGATGTGGCACAATGAACAAAAGGTGAAGGTAAAAAGAGTAAAAAAAAATGATAGTCCTTAAAGACCAAATTATTTGTATGGACCATCAAAAGTAAAAGGTCTTTTTTTTAGTTTAGAATTGTTACAGTTTTTTTAAGCAAAACTAGAAATATTCACAATTCGCTAAATTAACTAAATTTTGGCAATCTGCATTTTTTAACTTATTTGTTACCTCTGACTTTTTGCTTCTAATTTTCTTATTTTTTTCTTATTAAAATCCCTTAAATTTCTAAATTCTTATTCAAATCTCATCATCTCATTCTCCCAACATGAAGCCCCAATAAAAGAAATCTCTAACTAAATCTTCTAAGTCCACTTTCCCATTTTAAGTCCCTTTAATATAAGATAAGCTTAAGAAAAACAGCTCACACCAAATAAAGGATTTATCTTTTCTAAACAAACTCACTCTACCATATTTCTAAAAAGATAAATTCAAAAAAGTAATAAAATTTTAATTTTAAATTTTATCTGTATCAGTTAACTAGATTGTGATTGTTAATAAAAAACTACTATATAAAATATCTTATGATATTTAATGAGAAAAATAATAACTCAGCAGAGAGGAGTGTAGTGTTTTTCTAGGAAATTGAATTGTTGGCCGCATTGAGATATCACCCCATGGTGGTTAGAGAGAGCGAGAAAATGAGACGAAGAGAGGCTTGTGCACCTACCTGAAGGCAGAACATGAAATAATAATAATAGAAAAAGGGCTGTGTCGTGGCGGTAGCACCCCCATGCCAAGTTATCACGATGTGGTTTCGAATCCTGTTGAGGCCATCTATTGACACTTTCAAAAAAAACTAACTCTCTAATAATGGGTAGGGGCATGTCTTCTCCACTCAATTACCCCTAAAAAAAAACATAAAATAATATAAACACAAAGATGAAGAGGGTTGTGTGAGAGGGATGAGTAGTCACACAAATGAAGACAGAGATTGGGGGTAAGAAAATTATGTAAGGAGATATGGAGGACAGTTAATGTTTTAGAGAGAGAGCAAGGGTAATCAGAGAGAGGAAATGGCAGATATTGATGCTTAATATTAGATTAAAGCTTTTTAATTTGTTTTAGTGGTAATAAAATCAGAATAAATTTAAATTTTATTAATGAGAATTAATAAATTAGATGGGATAGAGATAATTTCACATGGCTGTCAAATACACAAAATCTCTCTAAAAAAAAAAAAAGTTACTCTGACACATAAGATTGTGACACATTAATATTAGATTAAAGCTTTTTAATTTGTTTTAGTGGTAATAAAATCAGAATAAATTTAAATTTCATTAATGAGAATTAATAAATTAGATGGGATAGAGATAATTTCACATGGCTGTCAAATACACAAAATCTCTCTAAAAAAAAAAAAAGTTACTCTGACACATAAGATTGTGACACATTAATATTAGATAAATCTTATGGCACATTATTTAGAATGTCTATTTTCAAAAATTTTAATTTTTTATAAATTTGCTTTATCTGCATCATTCTTGAAACTTTAAATTTTATAATTAAGGATGATAATATATTTTAATGTCTGTTTCTCCAAAATATGAGAAAAATAAAGGTCTTTTTTATACGACCATGACTCCAGCAAAATGAGCAAATCAAAGGATGTACTCACATTAAAGAACAAATTCGTCCATACTTAAGATAAAACATGTCATGAGGAACTCCAGGTAATTTAAATCCCTGTTACAATTAACCCGATAAAATATAGACTCAGGCACCTTTGATTCGGGCCTTGAAGGCATTACATACTCAAAAGAAAGAAGATATATATGAAAGGGAAAAAAGATTTTTGGTATTCTCTTAGTCCTGTAGCAAGTAATCTCTGTATTTTGACAATGTTAGAAAATATTTTTTTTGTCTTTACCACAAAAGTAGAAATTCAACTTTATATTTTTTAGAAATTTTTTAATAAATCTATATTTTATAGTGTGATGATCAAGACTCATGATTAATTTTTATATTTTTGGTTGGGACTTTTAAATTATCAATTTTTTTTTTTTATGTATTTTCATATTTCATTCTTACATGTAATGCATGGATTGTATATGTATTTTTTTATTAAAACTTTTATTTAGGCTAGTCCTCTAAAATAACCCTATTTAGATATTTCGACTAAATTTTGAGTAAGTTTCAAATTTCTCTTCTAAATACAAACTTTAAATAGTATATATTTTCAAGCTATTTATTCGTTACGTGTGGATTACTTTTTGAAATTCAAATTTCCCAGATGTCTTCCAAAAAATTAACCTTAAAAAGTGACAGGTTTTCTTTCTCTTTAGGTAACTGATGTATTACTAGTTAAAATGGCTACGGCTTAATGGTTTCTCTAATATCTAATTCATAAAGATAATATCTGGACGCCAATATTGATGTGATAAACTCACTATATCATGATGATATCCGAGGAAATTACTCTTAATAAATTCCCAATAAAATTAAATTATGGGCGATGATTTTTATTAAGCTAGCAAGGCCTCCAAAACGGTGACTGTTTTCTTATTAAAAAAAGAAAAAAAAGACACGGTTTCTATGAGTTTATGGACTTATATTTAGAATGTGGGCCCTTTAATAATTTACTTTTAAATAGAATTTAATTCTAATTTTTAGGAAACGTATAATATTTAACATGTAGATTATTAATCTGCAAAAATAAATAAATTTTAAAACCGTTGATTTTACTTTTTCTTTGAAGGACTATTATTTATGGTGTAGATCTACACTTACTGTAGATCTCCAAACCAGCATAGTAACAGGTTCAAGCTTGCACGCACCAAACAATTCTCCAAAAAGAAAATCTGTTAAAAAATCTGTTAAAAGAGACAAATCAGCTTCTAAGATCAACGTACACTATTCAGTTGGAAATAAAAGGAAACATCTCGTTGAACAGAATTTATGATAGTGCTTGCCTATAAAAGTCATTATCTATTTTCCAGAAAAATCCTCAAAATTCAAGGGATAAGATGATGTTTGCGTTTCTCAAAAACGTCCCAAATTTTAGGGTTAAAAGATGTTGATTATTCCATTTGATTTGTTATAAAAAGATGTGATATGTACTTAAAAAAAGCAACATTGGTTTTAAATGTAGGAAATGAAATTTCCTTGAGTTTATCATTCCTACAATATTGGTTCTTAAAATTTTTTGGGTCTTCAAATATGGCAATAAATCTCTCTCCCTTTCCTCAAACCAGCTCCTCTCAGGACTCTCAAGCCCCTGTCTCTCATGCAAACAAGCGTCTCCCTCCTCTAATGCTCACCTCTAAAGAACAACAATAAATCATTTTTGCTCAGAAAAAATATGTTGAATCCCTTCAACTAGAAGTTGGTTTTATTACCATTTTTTCCTTTTTTTAATTTTAATTTTAATTGGATGTTCAACTATATCAAAAATTATATTAATTTAGTTAATAGTGTTTTCTCCATGTCGCACGGTTTATTGGTTTGATTGTGATTCTCTAGTGTAGTTTCCACTGCATGTGATGTTTTTATTACATATACGCCGCATATTCACATTTAATCATTTTTAACTATATTATTATACAAAATAATAATATTCTCACACCAAAATATTGAGTTATCATTTCACTAGCTGATTTTCTTAATTTCAAGAATTTTTATTAATTTCTAATGAGTTTTCATGATTTTAAATATTACAAACGATTTATTATTCAGTATTTTAATAATGGATTTCTAAATACTTTTTTAATACTATATTGTCCTTCCCGTAGAGGACACCAGTTTCAAT
>NW_006499705.1:2148773-2159125 GCF_000471905.2 Amborella trichopoda | reverse complement strand
TCTTCATTAAATAAATTTCCATGATTCTAAAACTTGGAGTAAGAATTGAAATAGAAAATTTCAAGATAATTTTATCGTTGTTCATTTTTTCATAAAAATATGGTACTACTTTCAAAGAAATATTCTATTTTTTTTATTTTTTAATTAAATTAATCACACAAGCACACACAAAATATTGGGAAATATGATACTAGCTTTATTTTTAGTTTTGGGTTTTTATTAATTCTAGTTTTTATTGGGCAATGATTTCAAGCAATTGTTGTATAGTAATATGATGCAACAATCTTAAAAAACCATCTTATGGCTATTTGTTTGATCCAAGTTTTGAAATATAATCTCTTGTCATTTTAATGAACCATCACAAAAAAAGACAAAATTGAAAACATAACTTAAAAAGTATTTTTTTAGCCCAATTAATATAAGCCGTTCATTTTGATGAGATGTTTAAATTTAGGTTTTTTTTTTTTTATTTCTAATTTTTTTGAATGGATTTATTATCATTAGATAAACAATGTTAAAAAAGGAAAAAATGATTTTGAGTTTATAAAGGTTAAGATTTTGAAATTCACAAAATGAATAATCTAGATTCTTTTTTGGAGGGAACTCATTTTGACCATATCTAAGATTCAAAATTGAATTTTTTTTTGAGAGAATTGATTATTGAGATGAAAAATGTGTGTGTAAAATTTAGAGTTATACAAATATCACAAATATAATTTTTTAATATTATCATTGTATGATACTATAATACAACTGTTGTATTGGACCATTGTTCTATTTTATTTAGTAGTGGTTCATATCACAAGGAATTATGAGCTTTGGATTGATATATTTTCTAACATAACAACCAAAGGCAACGTTAAGTAGTGATTCATATCGCAAGGAATCTTGAGATTTGGATCAATCCCACGGCATTTTTTACATAACAGCTAAAGGCCACGTGGTATTCACTGTGTGATCCATTGCCATATGTGATCCATTACCACGTGGACTTCATCCAGCCCCATGTGTGATCCATTGATACGTGGACTTCATCCAGCCCCTTTGTGCGGGGCCATCAATTTTGGTGGTAATTGCTGCTAGAAGGTAAACCAAATATTTAGATTTATTTAATTTAAATTTAAATGCTTAAATTTCTAAATTAGATGGATTTCCAAGTCATACATCTCCGATTATATCGTTAACCAAATCACTAGGACTAATTATGTCGTTAAGCAAATCACCCTGTCCTTGATTTTTTGGGATGTAATCCCATTAGACTGCATAATTTGATTCTACGGATAGGTATTGACACCAAGAATGGGGAATTGATCAATATCTCAAATAAAGGGTGCGAAAGAATTAAAAATATTATTCTAATTTTTTTTAGAGTTTAGTTAATTTTTGACCTTTTCATCCGCCTGCTTTCTTGCTTTACCTAAATATCTCTTTTTTCCCCTAGTATAAAATTTAAGCCCAAGAAATAGAGTAGACGCATATATGGACACTTGAAAATCTTAAAAAGTTGACAGTCGAGAAAATACATTACAAGATGCATTATTTCCAATACTTGATATCTATTTTTTTTCATATTAATGTATCTTGAAGTCGACATGATGAATTTGAAAAAATTTAACATTTAAAACATCTTCTAATAAAATTTTTAATATGCGTCTTATTTTGATTGTTAGGGCATCACCCATATGTAAGTTTTTTCGTTACTTTGTTTGGGTAATTCAGTGGGGACGACAAACCTGTGCCCTTTTTTTTTCGCCTTTTCCTAAACTTAAAATGTAAAAGGTTTTATAATTAATTTATATTTTAAAATTACGATCAAATAGCTTTTAAAATACTGGAGAATGTAAAAGTTGTCAAAATTGAAATATTAAAATCCATAATTTAGAAAAACAAAATGCTCATAAACCAATTTTTTGAAGTATAAATCTTGACACTTAAATTATAAATTTTTGGAAACAAAAGAAACATAGCTAATTTATTATTTATTTTAGGTTAAGACAACATAATTCTCCAAACAGTGGATGGTGGTAACATATAATTAGTCAGTAAGCTTGTAATTAGTCAGTTATCTTGCAATTTGAATCCAGAGAGCATATAAGAGGCGAATGTTACATGGTAAACCTATTGTCTCATAAAATTTTTATTTTCTATGGGAACTATTCCAATATTATTGAATCACGTAATTACAAAAATCTTCAAAACGTTACAAAAACATAACTTAATAACTACCATTATATCCTTTAACAGAATGTTTTTTTAATGTGCATTAAGCACACTTGTCATCTCTAAAAAAATCCATGATATCCTTACAAAGAACTAAATATTATAATAATATTTTTATAATCTTACTTATCATTATACTAATATTTTTTTGGAACTTTGTGTCTATTCAATGACACTTTTATAACTACCTATTTTGAAATTTAAGGGACGAGATTAACTGTGACCTTCATATACAAAAAATAAATGGTCTATTTGTAGACCATCTTTATTACTAGTATTAGAACTTGAAAATTGAAAACTGACAAACAATAACATAAGGCATGCTCATGGAAGTGGAATATACATAGTTTTTATGGGTAGTTAGGATTTAGAAATACAATTAGAAATACAATTTACCACATATATTCAAATATTTACAATAAATTGAAGATTACTCATCAACCAAATAATTATAAATAAAAAATACAAAATCTTATAGCGAGAAATAAATAAAGAAGTTAAAAAGAAAAAGAGAGTCGAAAAAAAAAAGGTAAAGAGAGAGGAAGTCATTAAGAGAAGAGAGAGAGGCCGTGGAGGAGAGAGATTACAAGTGGAGAAGAGATAGTGATAGGATGTCGTGGAGTGAGAGAGAGGAATTTGTAGAGAAAGATAAGAGAGAAATATGAGTACCTCTCATATTTCTTCTAAGATATTTTAATTTTCACATTATTTCAAATTCTCTTGATTTTTTTTATCTAAAAGCCCTTTGATATTCTCTACCCATTAGGGTGATTTGCTTTTCTAAAAAAATGACAAGACAATCCAAACCTAACAAAAGAACATATGTACTTACACCTCTCTCTCTAAAAGATGAGTACAAAATCCCTCTCTCTCCTCGCTCAAAGATATGGAATGATTATACAACAAGAGTCACCTATTCTATAATCTCTATAAGGGTCCATATTTTTGCGACATATGTATATCCTTTATCTCTATTCTGTCACCTATTCTATAATCTCTATAACATTAGGGTCCATATTTTTGTAATATATGTACATCCCTTATCTCTATTCTATTACGACATGTGTCCATCCCTTACCTCTTATTTAATAATGTAGTGTATATATAAGGAGGTGGTTTTTATAAGTAAATTGACTTATAGTATACATAGGCATGCCCCTACTTAAACCATCTTAAAAATTGAGTTTTATTCTAAAATTTAAGGAATTCGTCTCTAAAATTTTAGGGATTCATAATATAAGTTAAGATGATCATGAACGCGATTTTTTTTTTTAAAATATTTAAAGTGTGATTCTTTTTTAAAAAACTTCTACACCGTATAAACCTTGTGATTTTTTTTACGATGTCCATCTTAAAAATGGTCGTTGGTAAGTCATCGATCTCTTGCACCGGCTAACTCAGAGAGGACTTTTCCTATAGATAATTAAGCAATCATTTTTTCTAATATCAGTTTCGAATCTCCAATCAACAAGAAGGAGATTTATCAGGCATATGAAACCTCATACTTCACCCGCAACGTATTGATCAAACTCAAATTGGACTTAGCCTCTAGAAAAGCTCTAAAATAATTACATGTAATTTCTCATAAGGATACTCAATAATTACATGTAAACGATTCGCTTGAAATAAGATAATCATAAAACTTTGACCAATATATTTTGCAATTCTCACTGCTGGTTGACCATAAGTCATAAACCAGTCACCAAAGGGAGCATATTTCTGGTATTCATGAATAATCCCATTGTTTATGAACCATAATTCATGAAACCAGTCACCATGAGGAACATATTTTTGATATTCATAAGTAACCTTTCTTTATCTTACGTGAGAGAGATTATGAATTTAGAATCTTCATTTTATTTCAATATATTATGGCGAAAAGTTGGGAAGAAGTTGTCATAATAGATTATCTACAACAATAGGGGAAAAAAAAAAATTCCAACCAAGACTTAGTAAGTGGCTCATTCTCATCTTTATCCAAACCTAAGTATCAACATAATATGGGATTATTACCATAATATTTTGTTCAGTGTAAGGATATCATGGATTTTTTTAGCGATGGTGAGTGTGCTTAATGCACACTTAGAAAAATATTTTGTCAGAGGATATAATGGTAGTTATTATGTTTTTGTGAGGTTTTGAAGATTTTCGTAATCATGTGATTCAATAATATTGGAATATTTCGCAAAGAAAATAAATTTTTTATGAGACAATAGGTTTACCATGTAACATTCGCCTCTTATATGCTCTCTGGATTCGAATTGCAAGCTTACTGACAAATTATCTGTTACCACCATCCAATGTTCGAAGAATTATGTTGTCTTAACCTAAAATAAATAATAAATTAGTTTTGTTTCTTTTGTTTCGAAGAAATTATAATTTAAGTGTAAAGATTTACACTTCAAAAAATTGGTTTATCATCAAGTTTTTATTTTTATTTTTCTAAATTACGAATATTAATATTTCAATTTTGACAACTTTTACATTTTTCAGTATTTTAAAAGCTATTTGATTATAATTTTAAAATATAAATTAATTATAAAACCTTTTACATTTTAAGTTAGGGAAAAGGCAAAAAAAAAAAGGTACATGTTTTTCTTCCCCACTAATTTACCCAAAAAAAAACAATAAAAAACTTTTATAACTATAAAAAAAAAAGGCGCACCTTAAAATTTTTATTAGAAGAGGTTTGTTTTAAAGGCGCACCTCAATATGCATGAATATGACAAAAAACATCAAATATTGGAAGTAGTGCATCTTGTAATATATCTTTTCGATTGTCAATTTTTAAGATTTTTAATTGTGCAGATACGTTCGATCTACCTGAAGCTTTAAATTTTATAATAGGGAAAAAAGATAAATATTTAGCAGGATGACAAGGCAAAAAATTAACTAAACTCTAAAAAAATTTAAAATAATTTTTTTAATCCCTTTATTTTAGATATTGATCTATTGCCGTTTCTTGGGGTCAATACCTATCCGTCCGTACAATTAAATTATAAAAATCAGGGACGGTGTGGTTTGCTTAAGGACATAACGAGTCCGAGTGATTTGGTTAACGCTATAATCCGAGTTCTATGACTTGGAAATCCATCCAATTTAAAAATTTGAGTATTTGAATTTAAATTGAATAAATCTAAATATTAAGCCGGCCTTTTAGAAGCAATTACCGCCAAAATTGGTGGCCCCACATAACCGGTAGATGAAGTGCACGTCATCCCACACAACCGGTGGATGAAGTGCACGTCATATGGTACATACCACGTGGCCTCCGGTTGTTACGTAGAAAATATAACGGGTTTGATCCAAATCTCATGATTCCTTGCGATATGAATCACTACTTAACAGAACCCTTGGTTGTCACCTCAGAAGATATAACGGGATGGATCCAAAGCTCATAATTCGTGAATCACTGCTTAAAAACCATGACGTAGTTGAAGTAATTTCGAGGTTATCCTTTCTCTTAGATCGCAATGGGGTGGCAATTGGTTTGGGTTGACCGAGTCGACATGTACTTACAAATAAGTTCGAGGTTATCCTCAGGAAAAGATAAGTAATTTTGAAGTTATCCCAAAACCCCAAAAAAAAAATAGTTTGGGCTTAATTGCATGCGTCAGCGCTTGACGATTTGCAATGTCTTAGGCTCAATTCAATTTTTACCAAGGGTAAGGAGCTCAATTATTACCAAGAGTAGGAAGACGATTTGCAATGTCTTAAGCTCAATTTTTACCAAGGGTAGAGAGGCGATTTGCAACGTCCTAGGCTCAATTTCTACCGAGGGTAGGGAGCTCAATTCTTACCAAAGATAGAGCATCCTAAGCTCAATTCTTATCAAACTGGCTCACAAAAAAAAATTTCTAAATTTTTTTTTTTCAAGGTTATCCTTTTTCTTGCATCGCAACAGGGTTGCAATTGGTTGTGAATCTAAATCTTAGACGTTGTGAGCCTAAGTCTTGGTTAGGGTTTCGGTCCATCTTGGAATTTATCAAGTCAGATCAGGTTAGGAGACACATATAACCAATAACAAATTTATAAACACATAGAAGTAATAAAAAATTTATATGTTTATATTTGGGTTTGGATGAAGATGAGAATGGAACAACTACTGAATCTTTAACAAATTTATAAACACATATAAGCAATAAAAAATTTATATCCAGATTTAGATAAAGATGAAAATGGACCAACTACTGAATCTTGGTTGGAAAATTTCAAAATTTACATATTTATACCCAGGTTTGGATAAAGATGAGAATGGACCAATTATACGTTCTTTTACCGATTGCTCCAGTTTATGGCCATGTTTGGATAAATATACCTGAGTTTGGATAAAAATGAGACTGGACCAACAATTTCATTTACCTATTGCTCTGGTTAGCCTATAAAGTTTCAGTATCCTTATGAAAAATCGATAGCTTGAGAGCAAATCCATTTTGAAATGGATTCGAGTTCCATAAATATATCTCTTCTGAAGTATGCGTTCGCATACGCCCCATGGTTGTTGATTGGAGATTCAAAATAGATGTTCAAAAAGCGAAAACTGTTTCATGGACCTCATTACTACATATGTGGTCAAAAAAGTGTAAAGGATCCATCTTAAAGATGGATGCAAGTGGGTGTTCCATCTAAAACCAATAAAAATTAACGGTCTAAATGTTTTCTTACAAGAATTATTACCTTTAGTTTTCAAAATTTACTAATTTTTTCCATATTCATGATCTCCATGTTAGAGATTACATGTTCTAAAAAATTAAGTCCAAAAATCCATCTCAAAAATAGAGTTATCAATAGGCTCTCATTTCTATATATGCAGGCTTGGCCGCATAGGAACTGGGTCCTTAAAAAAATTATTGCCTAATTATATTATATTATTGATTTTAGAATTTCCAGATTACATCAATTAGTTAATGGGTTTTGTTAGAAAAAATGATTGTTTAATTATCTTGTATTATTGATTTTAGAATAGGTAGATTACATCAATTAGTTATTGATTAGTTAATGAGTTTTGTTACAATAGATTACAAGGAAATATGGCATTACCACCCGTACATTTAGTCACTTAATCGAGATTTAATGAGATTTCTCAAAAATCAGTAAATCCATTATGCATCATGATAATCTGGATTTCCCAAAAATCAGGAAATCCATTAATATTTCCCAAAATCTTCTAAATCCTCCCTCTCGCTTGTCCCCTTTTCGCTGCTTTATTTGAAGATATGAGCTGTCATATAACAATAAAAATAATAAATTTTTAAGCTCGTCTGAAGTCATCAGCTGTCATATAAAAACAAAAATAATAAAAATAAAAAGTAGTAATCAATGATAAATTACACAACAGAATCTTAATAAAAAATTTCATGTAACATATTGTGATCCCTCTCTTTTTAAGCTCATCTAAAGGCATCAGTGTGATATAAAAACAAAAATAATAAAAATAAAAATCAATAATCAATGATAAATTACACAACACAATCATAATAAAAAAATTCACACATTTCACACAACATAATCCTCCTCATAAAAGATTACTAAAATCTCAATTCAAATAATATACCTTTTTAGTCTTATCCAATACCTCAAAATTTTATACTGCAATTAACAAACCTATAATTAATCTCAATTCAAATAATATACTTCTTTAGTTTTCTCCAATACCTCAAAATTTTATACTGTAATTACCAAACCTGCAATTATAACTCGTACCCTACAGATTCTGAATTTAGTATCATAAATTTATTGTTTATATGAAATTATAAAGAGAGACATTTGAAAGACTTTTATATAAAATAAATAAAAATAAAGCTTATCATAATAAAATCATGTTATTCCAATCATATTGTTCCAATGACTTATCATGTTGAAACCAATGTCATGTTAGAAAACATGTGATTGTATATAAGTGCCAAAGGCACTTAAAATAAGTAGGAATTCTAACATGTGATTGCATATAAGTGCCAAAGGCACTTAAAATAAGTAGGAAATAGTGTCATGACTGTAAAATGGTACAAGTTGTTATTAGAAAATCTTTTTGGAAGGAATGGTGATAATGTTATTATTAGAAATCTTTTTGGAATGGTGTGATAATTTTTATTCAATATTTTAGTGGAATTTTGTGACAAACAATAAATAAATGATAATTATGCATTTTAGTGGAATTTTGTGACAAAAAAGAAAGAAATGATAGTAAAATGTTGATAATGCATTCCTATATTTCTTCTAGACATAGCCAAACAATAACAATGTATTTCCTAGATTACATCTATCTTCTAGAAGTAGCTAAATGTATTTCCTAGATTACATCTATCTTCTAGAAGTAGCTAAACAATAACAATGTATTTCCTAGATTACATCTAAATATTAGCCAAATAGTAACAATCCATTTACCGGTAATACCAGTAGGAGCATTTTTGGTCATTTAAAAAGGTAGAATAAATATTTTTATAAAAAAATAACGGCATTCTACTAGTAATTTAAAAATAATTAGTATATCTTGAGGGTGTTGTCATTATCCACTATTGTTAATAAATGCTTTTGGTTCTATTAGAAATCTCTATTTTATCCTTGACTAATTACTTAAATCTCTAGACTGACAAGGAGCATAAGGGTATCTAAGTGTGACTTTAAAAGTATACGACACAAAATGGTGTAGCCTAACAAATTAATTATATTATATTATTGATTTAGGGATTTTTTTTATATAGTAATGATGAATACATCCAAACAAGCCCACATTTACAATTACATCTCAATACACATTTGCACATACATCATTACAATTACAAAGAAAAAAAAAAGTCCCCACAATTAAAAAAAAAAAAAATTCCCCACTGTAAAAATGCCAAGGTCCTAGAGAAACTCTATTTCTAGTTAAAGAGGGATAGGAACATCGACATGCGGTAGGAATGGAACTTCATTAAATAATAAGTTGAAAAATTGGGGTGAATAGGTACTCATCGAAAATCATCCACGAATCCTTCAAAAATACACAATGTTGCTAATTGAGCCTTTGTGAAAATCCAAACAGCAAATGGAAAAAAAAGTAAAGAAATGAAATGAAATTACAACATTTCATTAATCAAAACTCTAACTAACTAAAGTTATAATACAAGAGTACCGCTTAGATCAAAAAAGGGGAGATAGAGATGTAACCAAAAATCTTTTTTTATCTGGCATGAACTTGGAACCAAGTGCATCTCAAGCACCTTTTAATAAGATCAATGTAGTTACATGCAAACCTAGACCAATAGCTTGATGAACCAAAAAACCGAACCTTTAAGATCAATGTAGTTGTCTGCAAATGTAGAGCAATAGCATTATGAATCAAGAAGTCTCTAGGACCTATTGTTATGAATAGTGAATTACCATTCTCATTAATAGCATTTAAACCAGGTAACCAATAAGCTTCGACCAACATTGAATGCTGGGCCGTTTTTTGAAGGTAAAAGTACATCAAATCCATATGAAGTCAAGTTCTCATATTCTCAACATTCTTCTGAAGTTCTCGTTCGATCTGAAATTCTTGCGCTCCTATGCAAGTTTGGTATCCTCCTTTGTCTCTTCTATCTCATCTTGCCCTCCTATGAAGTTTGGTATCCTCCTTTGTCTTTTTTGTCTCATTGGGAGGTGTTCCATCCAGAAATGTCAGGAAATCTTCCAAAAATGTATGAGATTTGTACCAATATTATACAAACTAAAGCTTTCTGTAATCAATGGATTGAATCGCGTTAAAAAATGGAAAGATTTGTAATTATACAAACTAAAAAGAAAAGATTTGTACAATTATGATTATACAAACTAAAAACTAAAGAGTGAGAACCCCTACCACTCAAGATGATTTAAAATAATAATAATAACAATACCATAGATACGATCATTGTTGAACTTTGTTGGATCAAGCTGCCTGAGCAAACCAAGATAGGTCAAGTGCAAACCACGATCCTTGGCCCCAGTCCTTTTATTGTGCTTGCAAAAGTACTTAAGCTGTTCCAAGGTCAAGTGCCCTAAGGATTGAGTTAGCAGCAAAAACAGCCAATTAATCATCTTTTTCTTGTCACTAACAACCGGCTTAGCAGCCTCGTCCTGGCCGTAAAACCGTAAAACCGGCAATTCAAGAGCTTCGGGGTCGTCCAGTC
>NW_006499705.1:2119820-2132719 GCF_000471905.2 Amborella trichopoda | reverse complement strand
TGTATAACACTCGTACAGTGAGGGTGATTTGGTTCAAGTAGAAGGTCCTAAAATTGCAAGGGGCGATTTGGTTCAAGTAGAAGATCCTAAAATTGCAAGGGGCGATTTGGTTCAAGTAGAAGGTCCAAAAATTGCAAGGAGCGATTTGGCTCAAGTAGAAGGTCCTAAAATTATAAAGGGCGATTTGATTCAAGTAGAAGGTCCTAAAATTGCAAGGGGAAGCCCCAAAAGGATATCAATAGAAGTAATAAGAGGAGATAGGGTGACTTAGGGGCCGTTTGGGCACTTGCCTACCAATCTATTAAGTTGACAATAGATGTATTACTTGACAATAGATTACATCTATTACTTAGACAATAGATTACGAAAATATGAGAGGAGATAGGGTGACTTAGGGGCCGTTTGGGTACTTGCCTACAAGTCTATTAGTTGACAATAGATGTATTACTTGACATAGATTACATCTGTTACTTAAAAATAGATTACGAAAATATGAGAGGAGATAGGGTGACTTAGGGGCCAGGTACCTGCCTACAAATCTATTACTTGACAGATTACATGAGACTGTGAAAAGGATTCGCGAGATTCCTCTAAAAAAAATCTATTATGAGAAAAATCTATTACGGAAAAATCTAATCCAATGCTCGGTGATAGATTTTAATCTATTACAGATTACATGAGACTGTGAAAGGGATTCGCGAGATTCCTCTAAAAAAATCTATTATGAGAAAAATCTATTAGCGAAAAATCTAATCCAATGCCTGGTGATAGATTTTAATCTATTACGAGAGTGACGGGTTTAATTTTGGGAAATCTTTCGCGTGCGTTTTTGCCTACCCTATCCCTGATTAAACACTCTCTCTTGCCTACCCTATCCCTGATTAAACACTCTCTCTTCATAAACACTCTCTCTTCATAATAACTAGGTGATCCTGATTAAACACTCTCTCTTCATAATAACTAGGTGATCCTTGATTAAACACTCTCTCTTCATAATAACTAGGTGATCCGTCTCTTTCTTTTTAAGCTCGTCCTTTAATAACTAAGTGATCCCTCTCGTTTTATGCTCGTCCCCTTATCTGAAGGCATCAACTTTATATAAAAATAAAAATAATAAAAATAATCAATGATAAATTACACAACACTCACACAACATAATGTGATCCCTCCCTTGTCCCCCATCTGAAGGTATCAGTGTCATATAAAAACAAAAATAATAAAAATAAAAATCAGTAATCAATGATAAATTATACAACACAATCATAATAAACCTTCTAGTTTAGTAATCAAACTTGTTCCTATTTTTTAACTCACCCTACAAATTTTGAATTTACTATCATAAATTTATTGTTCATTTGAAATTATATAGAGAGACATTTGAAAGACTTTTATACAAAATAAATAAAAATAAGGCTTATCATAATAAAATCACGTTATTCCAATCCTATCGTTCCAATGACTTATCACATTGAAACCAATGTCATGTTAGAAAACATGTGATTGCATATAAGTGCCAAAGGCACTTAAAATAAGTAAGAAATAGTGTCATGACTGTAAAACGGTATAAGTTATTATTAGAAAATCTTTTTGGAATGGTGATAATGTTATTATTAGATATCTTTTTGGAATGGTGTGATGATGATTTTAATTCAGTATTTTAGTAGAAGTTTGTGACAAAAAAGAAGGAAATGATAATTTTGCATTTTAGTGGAATTTTGTGACAAAAAAAGAAGAAATGATAGTTTATAGGCACGTGCTGGTAAAATGTTGGTAATACATTTCCTATATTTCTTCCAGATATAACCAAACAATAACAATGCATTTCCCAGGTTGCATCTAAATACTACCCAAACAGTAACAATCCATTTACAAGTAATGTATTATAGGTAATGTATTATAGGTAATGTATTATACAGTAATGTATTACGCCAGTAATATATTTCACAGACAATATATTTTCAGATATCCAAACTGCCCCTTAAGGTATAACTGTAGCCCTTAATACAACGAAATGATTGAACATGATTGGTGCAGCCGATCTCAAATAGTTGAGATAAGGTTTGATGATGATGATCATGATTGCTATAATTACTAATATTCATAGTTGTCACGATAATAATCAATTTAATACATATAAATATTATTATGAAATTAGTAATATATTTTTACTATTGTAATGAAAGATATGTTTATTATAGAAATATTTAGAATCATAATTAAATATTATTAATACAATATAAGTGCATAATTTTAATTATGTAATTATATACTAATAAAAAAAACACAATGTTCTTTGAACTAGTGAATAGGGGTGGCAATGGGTTAGGCCAGCTTCAACCCTAAAAATTCCACAAAATGTGGCTCGAGGACCAGGTAGTGCCAAGGCTTGTCCAGGGCCAGAACAAGGTCAACCTAGTTCGGCTCAGTCCAGTCTTTATATTTTTCTTTCATTTTTTCAATTTTTCATTTGAGCTAGCCCATCCTGACTCTGACAGGACCAAAACCTGGCCTGGACCAGGCCGACTAGGACCATCCCTATGTGGATCAGGCCCAGGCTAGGGCTAAGGCTAGCTTGGCCCTAGCCCAGGCCCAGCCTATAGCCAGCCCATAGTGACTGAATACCATAATCACTTATATGCATATGCGGCATCAACCAAATTATTGACAATTAACAAAAAAAAAATCTCTATATTCATATTTGGATGAAGTTTGCATGAGTTGTCTATTGTACTATACAAGTAAAGCGCACCTCTAAATTTTGTTCGAAGATGTAGCTTTGGTGTCAAAAACTTTACAATAGCTTGAAAATCCATGTTCAACTCAAGTAATGAACTGTTAGGATGTAGATTGAACAAATCTATAAACACTAGAAAATCTAGTGCATTTTGTTGAATTTTATTGATTTTAAATTATTTATTTTTATTTTTAAGAGATGTTTGATGATCATAAGTATGTATGTTCAAAATTTGAGTTTAATTGTGTCTATAGAGCAATAAATAAAATTAAAATACACCATCTACATTTAAGAAAAGTAGGATGTTTTCAAATTTATGAAAAATAGGGTTTTCTCGAACTTTGTGGCATATCTAAACTATCAGATTTTACATCGGGTAGTTGTAAGTAATTGTGACCTCCTTATATCGAAAGTAAATGGTCTCATGGTATAGAATCCCTTCTTCTTCGTTTTGTCAAAGAGCATTGTTCATTATTGACAAAATCTATTCCATAAATTATAAATTTTTTGACAAAAAATGGAAAATAAAATCATATTCCTTATTTTTAGGGAAAATAAATATGTTGAGGAAATGCAATAATTTGATATCATGCATATGCAAACAAATCTTATTTCTTAGGGCCCTTCTATGCACGTATAACATTTTCTAATTCCTTATTTTGATGAAGAAAAAACAAGTATAACTTTGCTTGAAAACTAAAATTTTCTAAAAAATTAGAATTTATCTTCGTTAACCGGAATAATTTTTGAAACCTTATATGGTAAGTTTAGTGAGCAAGATGTTCTTTGATGGGTGGGGAAATGGCTAAATCAAATATAACAAAGGGCTATTTATAGGACGGTTAAGATATTAATATAGATTGGGACTTTTTTTTTTTTTTGTAAATAACTAATATACCGACATTATTATTGTCTACTGTATAAATCTTGTCACTAGAGTGAAAGTTTTTAAAAGATCAAAGAAAAGGCCCGAAAGGACATGGAAGAAAGTAGTGAGAAAATATATCGTGACTTATGTTCTGACTAAAGGTATGGCCTTTGATAAAGCGGATAGAGGAACATGATTCGTATAACCTATCTCAATTAATTGGGATAAGGCTCTACTGATGATGATGTCCATAAACGGTATCAGAGACCTGCTTAAGTGAAATTTACCCTATATCGAAACAAATTACAACTATTGATGAACATGTTAGTGTTATAAGAGATTTAGAACGTTTATCTAAATTAATGGTATGGAAGAGATGAAAGTAGAAATATATTTTGCTTCATTTGTATAAATAGATTCGGGCATGGTTCGTATAAGGCTGAGGACTCAACCAATGAAAGAAAGGCGCACCTACTAAAATAGTGCTAAAATATGTTGTTTCAATAACATAAATCTTTGTGATAATCTTAAATTTATTTTTATATCTAATTATAAAATTTAAACACTAAAAAAATAGTGTAGATAAATCAGATCTACCAACAATTAAATGCTTGAAAATTGACCGTCTAGATAATTCATTACAAGATGTATTGTTTCCAATAGTTGAAATCTATTTTTTTCTCATGTTCATACATTTTGAGGTCGAGACAATCGATTTGAGGGTTTTTCAGTATTGAAAAACCTCTTCTAGTGATTATTTTACGTGTGTTTTAATTTGATTGTTTACCACCTCTCCTTTATATGATTTTTTTTTTTTTTTGGGTAATTCAATGGGGATGACGAGCCCCAACCCAAACCCCAACCCCATCCTCCCCTTGTATAAACTTTTTCTTTAATTGTTATGCACTTGGGATTTTGTGGATTTTGTAAAAGAATTTCCACTGGTATTGAATATAGGTAGGTATGGTGGAATGTATGAGAAACGTTTTTATTTTTTAAATTTGGCATTCTCAGCTGTCTTTCATGGTTAAGAGGGCTTTCAATTTAAGAAGAACTGAGTACGTAGGCTCTGATTTTAAACGCACTTGGAACCTTCAAATGATATTATGCTCTTGTGGGAGAGTATGCTATACAATTACCCCGAGGTAAAACTTTATTTGGGGTCAATTTTTAGGATCCCAATTTTGAGGAATTAACAACTTCAAGCCATAGATTAACTTCAATTAAAAATATTTCTTAACTATACCTTATTTGTACTTAAAAAAATTAATGTCAATATTGAAGAGTGATCATCCAATTATTAGATAGTGAGATCTAAGTGTTAGAAACTTAAATATCAATTTATTTTATTTTTACTTTTTTGTGAATAATCATCTAATGACTCTTAGGGTTCCCAAGACGTCATATTTTTAAAAAATACTCCCAAGTGAGTTTTCGACCAAGGGAGTAGACATACGCTATACCTTACATGAGCAATGAACATGCGCTCGAAGGGGAAAACGACCCACCAATTTTTTTTTTTTTTGTCATGGATTTCTATTCCTGCAAATCATCAGATATACCAAATTTCATGGATCTAAAGCTGAAATTGGTTTACAATGAAGCCACTATGCAACGCCTATGGGCAAAAATGTACGGTGTTTTCACCCATAAGCTCGGTGCCGTCCGATTTTTTTAGATGGCGTGAATAACGTTTTTTTGATAAAGCTGCAACGAGAGCCATTGCGACTCAAAATCATTGTTTACTTTTGCCTTGGTTTTCTGGTTTACAATGATTTGAAATGCATTTAGAACCCTAAATTCTTTTGAAACCAAAGTTGACACATACATCGATCGACTCACCAAATACTTTTCCTTCGGCTAATGGGTTTCGTAAATTAAACAAAAAATTTCATATAGAATCCAAATTCCTCATATTATTTCATGGTAGACCCTCATTCCGTTTTTTTTTCAAGTGGCATAAGAAAACCCCTAAAGATTTCACCGTACACACTCATCTCTTATCTCCGTCTTTAATTCACTTTTGACCCTAAAAATTAGCCCAAACAAATCTTTTTATATCTTTTCAACCCAAATTTTTTTTAACCCCCTTTCCATCCATTAAAAAAGTTTTTTGGTTTAAATGATTTTAAAAAAAATTGAATGAATATTTATGATTAAAAGTCAATAAAAGAGGGAGATAAGAGATGCGCGGTATGGTGAAATATTTAGGGGTTTCCTTATGCCGTTTGAAAGAAAAACAGAAGGAGGGTTTACCATAAAATAATATGAAGAATTAGAGTTCTATATAAAATTTTCCTTAAATTAAAAGGTAAGGTTTTAGGAGCATGTTTGCGCTCTCCCAAAAGCCAGCTTGAAGATGAACTTTCAATACAAAATCAATGATGAATCAATAAAAAAATATGTAATACCTTATCAAGACCCTCCATTTCGCCCCATAAATATGAATTTACGGATCCACAAGATCTAAATTTTTTAGAGCTAAAAATTTTACAATCAATTGTGAAATTGTTTGGTGAGTGTGACCATTAAAGGCCTTATTAGTGCTTGTAATGAAATCATTTAATATAATGGAACATGAACTCAGTGAGAGTATGGTCTCTTGTTGACCATACTAAGCAAATAACATTTGCTGATATCAAATTGTGTTTGACGGCCTAGGCCAGTTGGTTGGGACCTGGGCATAGAAAATTATCCGATAAGGGTTCTAATAGGTCATCCCTCGATGAGATCAAAGTATGTCCGGATGAGTAATCCAATGGACTATGTGACCTTTATGTGTGATGGTGGCCTTCAGATATAGGGGTCAAAACTTCATCTATATACCATCTCGAAAAAGCGAACCACCTTTTAATGGGAAGCTTATGCATATGCGATAGATACCCCTATGCGTCATAGGAGTTGTGGTCGCATTAGGTCTAAGTGACCTTGGCACGTCTATATGGGAGAACCTGAAATCTACAAACTAGGATTATGACCCCTTGGCTCATCAACCGGTGACCCACTAATGAGCCCCTGTGGGTCATGGGAAACACTGGGTCGGTTGATAAAGCAAGTGTGGACGCTAGTCTACCGTTGAAGGTAGAGTGCCCCAGATTGTCTATTCCTAAGCCATATGGATTCTTATCCCATCTAATAAATTTAATTGTGTTTATTTTATAATGATATGATTTGAGAATTATTATTTGAATTTTTTAGATAACTGGATATTTTATTTATAAAATTTACATTTATAAAACGAAAATATTTAGAGTGATGGAACCAATCAAATAAGCTAATAATGGCCAAAGCACATTGCAAGAATTTATTTTGCTGACTAGCAATCTTTGCAAGATGTTTACGTCATCGAGTGCTGTTCATTAAAAAGAAGTGCTGTTCATTAAAAAGAAGTCCACACACAAGATTGTGCAAAGAACCCAAAGAAATAGAAGAAAAAGAGAATATATTTTCACAAATTGGTCAAGAGTTCATAATAGTGTTTTAAGACTCGGTTGAGTCCACTCGGACTCCACCTAGTTACCCCGAGCTTTATGTACGGGATACATTAAAAAAAGAAAAAAAAAAGCCAAAAATAAAAATAAAAGTATGGTATTGTTGTTGTGTAAAATATTTACATATAATTTATATCGCCATATGCCAATATTGGTCAGTTTTTTTGTTTGCCATATTTCCTTCATTCTTTCTTTCTTTTTTCCTTTTGGATCTTTATGAAAAAGTCCCAAACTATCCAATTTTATGTACATTTAAGCTTATTTGGAATTTTTTGGTTGCTTTTGGTTGTATTTAACCTTTGATATTTTTATTTTATTTTTTATGTTATTTTATTTTAGTTATTTATTTATTTTTGTTTTTATTTTTTATTTACTTTCAAAGGCTTTTGGCCCTGTATGGTAGTAATTTTCCTTGAGGCCGAGTTCCCTGCCCACTTCGAGTTTTGAAACACTGGTACATAAGAAATCCACAGATGAAGTTCTATCAAAATTCCTAACCAGAGTACAAAAGGAAAGTGTTAATAAATACCCCATAGAGAACTTCGAAAGAAATACAAAGTTTACCGCAATTCTAACCAGAAGGAAAGTCTCAACACTTGCAAAATAAAATAAAACAAAACAAATTCCAGCACCTCATCTGGCCAAAATGCCCGAGGGTTATTTTTATAAAAATAAGAACTCTAGAAAAGATTAGGTTTTATTTTCATTTCAAACCTAAACCCTATTAAAACTCAATTTCAAACCTAAACCCCCATTAGAACTCATTTTAGAAAGACTAGAACTCATTTTAGCCATACTCAATAAAGAGAAAAACCTCAAAATTTTAGAACTCAATCTTAAACCTAAACCTAAACCCAAACCCATTTTAGAAAGAGAAAAACCTCAATAAAAGATTTTCATGTGATTTCCTTAGATTTTAGGGTCCCATTTAACAAGGAGAAAAATCTCAAAAAAAAACATTTCCATATGACTTCCCTAGATTTTAGGGTCCCATTTAAGAAGGAGAAAAACCTCAAAAAAAAAAAACAAAAAAACATTTCCATATGATTTCTCTAGATTTTAGGGTTCTTTCTATTGGGAGGGTAGTAGTTTTAAAAGAAGGGTGCAGTTTGCATACAGATGCATCGTAGGTGTAGAGGTAAGGTGCACCTTCAAATTTTATCATGGTATATAATTTTGATGTAAAATGTTCTTAGGATTATCTCAAAATCTATTTTTATATTTAATTATAAAATTTTAAATTTAAAAAATGATTAAAATCAAATAGATTTACAAACATATGGAAATCTTGAAAATGGATCGTATAGATAATATGTTGTAAAATGTATGAGACTTAAAATCTTTTTATTTTTCATAGTCATACATGTCGATGTTGAGATGATCAATCAAAGGGGTTTTCAACATTAAAACTATCTTTTCTTATGGATTTTTTATAGTTTTACATTATAAGATAGAACTCCACACTCCGTAAGAAAAAAAGAATAAGATACAGAAAACTCCAATGAAGAAGAATAATGAAAATAAAATCAATTCTAGGGCTTCTAAGCACTTTATAAAGCAAACAAGAAAATAATAGGTCAAGAACATCTGAAAGAAAGTAAAGAGAGCGAATTTCTAAATTTTTCTAGGGTTCATCACCTCGGCCATGACCTCCCTTCGATGAGGTTGACGCCATGACCGAGCAGAGGCAAACCGTAATTCTCCCCCATTCTTGCACAATCCGAAACCCTAAAATTTCATCAACACTAACCCTTAATAGCTCACCCTATTAAATTAGCTCTCAGAACATAAATCCTAAAATTTAATAGCTCTCAGAAATCTGGAATATCCCAAACATAAAATTTAATAGCCCTCAGAAATCAAGAATATGACCAAAGAAAATCAGTTCTGTATATATAAGCTTGGGCAAGTTTTCTTACTGTATATAATTATATATAGAAACTTGGGCAAGTTTTGGAGCGCCGGTACGAAAACTTGTCCGAATATTGTGCGCATAATGTTTTATATTTTATGCATGCTCCCGTAGGACCATGTTATATACTTACACCATCAAGATAATAGCAACATGTTAAAGGATTGTACACAATGAGATCATTTACCTTTGATACAAGGTGGTCACAGTTAATTACAACCATCCGATGTGGAGTTTGATAGCATAGATGTATTACAAAGTTTGATTTTTTTTTTTTTTTTTTTGAAGTTTGAGTTTAGTCCGTCAAATAATTGTAGTCACCCAATTTCACATCTAATTGTCAAGATTAAGTGACCACCTTTCAGCAAAGGTAAATAGTCTAATCTTATACTTTCCCATATGCTAAAATGAGATTGGTGTGATTAATTTTAACTAGACTAATTTAAGGCTGTCTTAAAGATTTCCAGCTTTGAAACCACATTTCTCAACACTATTTGAAGGTAGGCTCTAATTTGATTGTTTAGAGCATAGGCTCTATGCAAACCGAACCCATCCTTTTGGGAAAAGTTTATATAGAACTGAGGCTTCGCACAATCAAATTAGATCCTACCTCAAAATTTTCATTAGAAGTCATTGTTTTGAGGCTCAAATATTTGCAAATTGATCATCTCGGCATCAAGATGCATGAACATGAGAAAAAATAGATTTCAAGTTTTAGAAATAGTGTATTTTGTAACGCATTTTTTGATTGTCAATTTCAAGATTTTCAAGTTTTTATAGATCTATTGATCTACACTATCTTTAAATCTTTAAACTTTATAAATAAAGATAAAAATATATTTTGGAAAAATATAGAAGGAGACCATTTACCTTTGATACAAGGTGGTCACATTAATCATGACCATTGGATGTGCAATTGAGTAACTGCAATCATTCCATTGACCAAGCTCAAGCCTCAAAATTTTTTTTTTCAAACTTTGTAACACATCCAAGCTATCAAATTTCACTTCAAATGGTTGTAAGGAATTGTGACCACCTTGTATCAAAGGTAAATGGTCTCATTATATATAATCCCACAGATTTTAAGTCTATTACAAAGTTTTTCAGTTTTGAAACCACATTTCTCGATACTATTTGAAGGTAAGCTCTAATTTGATTGTTTAGAGCCTAGGCTCTTTACAAACCACACCCTATTCTTTTTACCTACGAGAAATTAAATAAATAAATAAATAAATAAATAAATAAATAAAAACGCTTAAGTAATCTTTGTACCGAGTAAATAGATATGAATAAATAAATAAAAACCCTTAAGTAAATAGATATGACCATCTGAAATCTCAGCCATTGGAGAGGTGCTCCTTCCCGTCCACGGAATACTTTGCCAGTTTGCCTGAAAGCCCATTAATACGGTCATCTTGCCATGTGTTATACATAAAAGTGTTTCAATCCTAAAAAGGATAGCGATTTAGGCGAAGTTCTTTAAAGAAATCTTTTGTATTTTATTTTTATTTAAATAAGATATTTATCGATATTTTAGGGTGTGATTTTTTTTATAAATTCAACTAAACAAAAATTATTAAAAAACATTTAAATAGCAAAATAAACCAAGATACCCCTAAACTTATTTTGATAAATATTTTTAATTTTTATTCAATTCTACTTATAAAAATGAAGTTGAAGACTAAATTTTAAATTAAATACCAGTTTTAAATTAAAAATAAAAATAAAAATTTTAAAATAAAAAAATAAATATATTTTTGGCCCTTGGATAAGGTTGGTTTAATCTGAACTATTATATATATAATAAAGTTAGACAGAGATAGAGGTGATGAAAAAAAGGAAAGTGTTTGGAAATAGTTTTAATTGTTGATGTTAAAAACGAAATAATAAAAAATGTTAGTGTTAAAAGAAAAGGATAAAAATTACGTTTAATTTCAAAATTAAAATAATTATTATCCAAAATTGCGTGAGAGATAACGAAAATCAAATCTCGTGATTCTGTTGAACTTTGACTAGAGTGACAGAAACTTTGTCGCCCAATCGACACATAATGTGTCGCCCAATCGACACACAGTGTGTCGCCCAAAACGACACACTTTGTGTTGTCTGGATCATTTTGTGTTCGTTCATTGTATTTGGTCAACAATATATTATGTGGCACAGTTTGTGTTGCCACACATTGACAGTCAGATTTTTCGAATTTTGAGTTCTAACCAATTGGATAATCACTCGTAACCTTCTCCCAACCACTCAGAGGTAAAAGGACCTGAGTCGGAACTCTTAAGGGCTGGTCAACAAATTCATTTACACTTTGATTGGAGATAAACACTCGGAGCTCTATGATCATCAATCCCATAAAAAAGAGGCCCAAATTTCAGCATTTGACCATTAAATTAGGAAACCTAGCAATCCCATTTCAACCAAAGCTACGGCTTGGTCACTCTTGAAGAGAATAAACAGCGTAAAATGAAGCCACGCTCTTGATACAGGTGAAGCTTCAAGCTTTAGGTGTCCCGGGCCAACTGGCCCCGTCAGATAAGTCTCTCTTTCTCATTTCTTGAAGTTATCTTAATTTTTAAAGATGGCCCAAATATCTAATTTCATTTCTAGTTATAAAATTTAGAACTTAAAAAATGGTTCAAATAAAGTAGATTTTTAAACACATTAAAATATTAAAAATGGACGGTCTAGATAATGTGCTTCAAAATGTATTAGTTTTTTTAGATTCAAAGTATTTTATTTTTTCATTTCCATAAATCACGATGTCGAGATAATCAATTAGAAGGTTTTTCAAGAATAACACAACTTTTTTCCGATGGGTTTTTGAGATGCTCTTTATTTCTACAATTTAAAGTTGCAACCTTGTATAAACTTTTCCCTTGTTTTAACATTTAATAACTGCAACTCATAATCTTACAAAATTTTATCGTTACATATCTATTTTTTTCACTCTGTTTTTCTAAGCAAAATCCGGAATATTCACGTTTCTCTAAATTAACTAAATTTTGGTAATCCGCATTTTTTAAACTCATTTGTTACCTCCAACTTTTTGAAGGAAAACCGATTTATTACCAATAATTGGGGGTTTTTCGATATATTACTATTCTCCGACTTGCAAGCTCTATTCTTTACTAATATTGCAATTCTAACTTTAAACTCTCTGTCTGTCTCTCTCAAGTGCTAAATACGGCTTGTCATTGAAGAAAGAATAAGAAGACTAAAGGTGAAAGCAAAGAAGTTATTGCCCAGTAACCCACCCTGAGAGGTTACTTTAAGGCGTGAAGAGATGAATTAGAAGAAGCTTTGATGTTGAGGCAAGTAATAACATGACTTGCATGGAAAGAAAAGAGGAATAAAAAGTAGGATGCACATTCAAATGGCGAAACAAAGTTGGAAATTCGACGAGGACAGTTAAGGAGGGCTTTGTTGTTGAAGGAGACTTTTAGGTATTGAAGCCATGGTTCTCACAGTGGTTGAGCGTGAAGATCCTGAGCCTGAGAGCTATATTCACCCTGTTTTTGCCTCCAGACAAATCCAACACCCCCTCCCAAGGTACTCTGTCTCTCTCTCTCTCGATCAACAAGGAGTTAAAAACAAGGACTCGGGATCGCACTTGCTCGTGTTCCAAGTTCCAACCTTCGAATCTAAGTAACGCTGAGCCCAAATCAGACCCTTTCAGTTCAAATCATTCCCACATCTGCACATATGTGGGCTTCTTCGGTCTGAAATCTTTCCGAGTCAAAATAGTTGGAAAAATTAGGCATGGACCCAAAAATAGATGTAGAATTACAACATCGTCTATATTTTCCTCAATTTTACATCCATGTAATGCTTTTTTTTGTTGTCTTTAGTATTTTAGTTTTGCCTTTCTAATTTTACCCCCGGTTTACTGTT
>NW_006499705.1:2095445-2110423 GCF_000471905.2 Amborella trichopoda | reverse complement strand
GGGTGTACCTGTAAGAATACGCCCAACAACCCATATAGAATTTGGGCCGATCTATGATCACGAGACCGCCACAATCTCATTTCGTATTTAAATTTTAATTTTTTTTTACAAATCCAAATCACTTGAAATTTTAGGCATGCGTTCTTCTCATCAAGGCCCACCTAATAAAAAATCAAAAAAATAATTCGCAAAAAAATAAATTAACCAAAATACCTTCGAAATGTTTCGGGGATATTTTTGATAATTTATTTAATGTAAAATAATTTTTTGGTATTTTTATTATATTCTTCTATTTTTTAAAAATATGCACCTAAAATTTCAAGTGATTTGGATTTATAAAAAAAAATTAAAATTCAAACACAAAATGAGGTCGTGGTCATCTTGAGACTGTCAGATCTGCCTAGTTTCAATCTAGGCAGTTATGAATCTGGGCCGTTGTATGTATTCTTACAGGTACACTCGTCGGCGTACAGTAGCATCTTTTATATATATATATATATATATATATGCTCTTAAAGTCCTCAATATGTTTAGACACTTAGATACTTTATCCTATAGTGTAGTAACTTTTTGTCTAGGTATATTTTAAGTAATTAGTCAAATGTCAAATAGAAATTTCTAATAGAAACAAAAGTATTTATTAATAATAGTGGACGATTACAACCCCCAAGATGTATTAATTATTTTTAACTATTAATAGAATGCCATTATTTTCTTATAGAAATATCTATTCTACACTTCTAAATGACCAAAAATGCTCCTACTTGAAAAAGCCCCTACTTGAAAAATTTTGATTTACACTTCAAGGGTATTTAAAGATATACACCACAAGTGGTGTAGCTTAACAAAGCCTTATATATATATATATATATATATATATCAATGTATTTAACAATTTTGAACATTATACGTTTGTAAGCCTTGTTTTATAAATGAAGCATTTTTTTTAATAAGGGTAATTTTGGTCATTAAGAAAAGTATGATGTCATCCACATGGTATGTAACATGCACACTAATAACACTTAATGCTCCATGTGAGTTATATCACACCCCTTTTAATTACCAAAACTGCCCTTACTAAAACAAAAACTCCATATACAAAACATGGATCAAGTACAAATTAATTTAGAGCAGATTGTTATGATATTTTTAAAAAATAATTACATACAAAGATGAATGTGTTTCTCAATCTTCACACACCCAAAAAATACAAATATAGGCAATACAAAAAAGAAAAAAAGAAAAAAATACTTTGACTTACCTTCAATATGCACACCTAAAAATACAAACAAAGATAATAGAAAAATTAAATACAAAGAATCATGATGACTTAACTTCAGTATAGACTTTGTCAAGCTTCATCCAATGGTAAATCATACCTGAAAAATATTGCAATTGAAAATTTATATGTAAAAAAATAGGTACTAACCTTTCTTCTCTTCCCAAAGAGATTTGTAAAAGTAGGTTTTGAGACCATGGGATTAGAACATCCGAAAAATAATATCATGTACAAACTAATTCAAAGCAAATGCTAAAGATATTTTAAAACATAATTACATACCTTGGAAAAAGCAAAGTTTTTCTTACCTTTAAAGATTAATGTATTTCTCATTGTAAACATAAAAAAATAATATTTATGTGGAAAACTCATTAAAATTGTGAACTAGAATAAAAATTTGAAATTATTTTAATTGTTTATAATTTTTGTTTATTATTTTTTACTTCAAATAGAACATCTGCTAAATAAGATCATGTAAAAAGCATGAAGAACACCTAAGAAAAATACAAACATAGGTAATGCAAAAATAAAAGACATACTACAACTTACCTTCAATAGGACAAACAGAAATGAAGGAAAAAATTAAATAAAAAGAATCACTATGACTCACTTTCAATATGGACTTTGCTAAGCTTCATCCAATTGTAAATAATACCTAAAAAATATTGCAATTGAAAATTTCTATGTAAAAAATTAGGTATTAACCTTTCTCCAGTAGAGAATCACACTAAAACTAATGAATCCTTGCTATATGGAGAAATTACTAATAAATAAATTGCTACAAATATTGATACCAAGGATAACTAAATTGTTACAAATATCGATACCAAGGAAAAAGCAAAAGACACCTACCTAATTGGGAGTAAGGAGGACTATGCAGCAAAGAGAGAAAGATAACAAAAGATAGATAAGTAATTTTGACACCAAAAAACGATGTTTTATGGCTGTTTATGGCCATCATGACTACTGCAATAACAAAACTTGTACATTGTTATTTCATCTAATTGCATGAATAATTTTAAAAAAAAAGAAGAAGAAGCAAACGAAGGGGAAAATATCATCTAATTGCATGAATAATTAAAATAAAATAAACAAAGCAAAAGAAGGGGAAAAAAAGTATATGTCTACTATGAACCATTGATAGCTTGATTTTTACAAACCTAGAGAAAGAAATATCCAAAATTAAATAAAAGAAACACCACGTTGAGAGAAAGAAAGAGAGTAACCACGTTGAGAGAGACAGGGAGAGAGATCACATTAGGAGAAGAGAGTGAGAAAGGGAGAAAGCAATTATATAGAGGGAAAGGTTTCTATACTTCCCCTACAGAAGATCTATGCTTCCCCTACCATCCAGCAGTCTAATTTTGATCAAGAGATCTATGCTTCCCCTACCATCCAGGGGTCTAATTTTGATCAAGAGATCTATGCTTCCCCTACCATCCAGGGGTCTAATTTTGATCAAGAGAGTCACTCACTGTTTGATCTTAGATCCGACGTCTCAAAGTATTTTTTTTTTAGTTTTTTTTATACAAATTATATAAATATGAAATTTGGTACGTGGCATATTCTCATTGGGGTGCATCTATAAAAAATATGAAAAATATTTTTTTTCGATAAAATATAATAACTAAAATACCCCTTGAATCTTTCAAGGGTATTTTGATCATTTCATTTTATTGGAAATATTATTTTTATACTTTTTGCTAGTGCGAGTTTAATAGAGGATTAGACGTCCAAATTTTGGTGTCAAAATAGTTTATAAAAAATAAATTAAAAATAAAATAGTGTAGAGACGTGATATTGTGATTGGGGCAATCTTAGTCCTCCATTCAGAATGGGTTGGATAAAGGGAAGTATATAAGTTTTATGTTGTAGAGAAAACATAGAACTCTTTCCCTTTTATATATATATACATAAAGATGGAGAGAGAGAGAGAGAAATCTCCGTAAATATAGTTTGCATGCATATTCAATTAATAAATAAGTAAGAGAGCTAATAAGGTAAGAGAGATATCATTAAAGCATACATACGTTGGTGGTGAAAGAAAGAGAATAAATAAGAGGAGAGAATTTGTAGAGAGAGGAGAGAGAATAAAATCCCTATAGATATAGCTTACATGTATATCTAATTAATGGTCCATAATTTTTATATAGGAAAAATTACATACATATCCGTTATAGTTTCCGTTATTATAGCTCTAATACAAAGTATTTTTAGCTATGGCCAATTTCGGCTTTGTCTCTTTTGGTAAGTTCATAATCCCTGAGATTCCTCCTTTCTCTTTTGGTAAGTTCATAATCCCTGAGATTCCTCCTAAATTTAGGGGCTCAAACGAGTTGTTTATCAGATAACCATGACTTCAAAGAAGTAGAGAGAGAATACGCCACAAGATTTATCTTAATCTTATAATCTCATAATCCCCAAGATTTCTCCTAATCTCCAGGATTTCACCTAAATTAGGGGCTCAAACTAGTCGTTCTCCTTTGATTTTATCGGATAACTATGACTTCAGAAAGATAGAGAAAATACTCCACAAGCAAGAGAAAATATTTTTCCATTCTTGAAGAACCGAAAATTTAAAATTTTCTACAAGAACCGAAATCAGTGTATTTTCAATTGTTGAACCACCGAAAATACTTTAAAAAAAACAAGTAAAGTCATTTTTTTTTAAAAAAAGTTCCCTTTTGAAATGAGAAAATGGACATGGAGGTAATAACCGTAACTATTCGGTCGAGCCGTAATAACGGAAATTATAACGGATATGTATGTAATTTTCCCTATTATATATAGAGATGATAATTCAAAATAAAATTGGTTATTTTTCCTTTATCTCTTCTTAAGATATAGATAACTAATAAATATTATATTGATAGGAAACACTTGTAGCTCCTCCTTATTAGCATGTATACCTTCATTCTAAAATCTGTAGATATCTTCATCTCCTTTTTTACTTTCTCTCTCACATCTCTCTCTTTTCCACATACTCTCTCTTTTAAAGATAGGGATTAGCTACTCTAAGCCTTTTTTAATTTAGAAGTGATGTGCCCTACATCTACTCTAAAATTAAGGCTCTTTTTTCTTTTTACAACACGTGCCCATTCGTTAACTCTTGCTTAATAATATATAATATAGAAAAGAGCACCAAAATATATGCCAATATTTTAGTGGCATTTTGGTTGTTTTATTTATATAAAATCATTGCCATATGTTTTATACATGTCCATGATGGTAAGAAGTATGGATAGCTAAAATTTGAACTTAATAAACTATATAGAAAAAAATAAAGTTTAAATTATGGTCCACGATGGTCCAATATCTGTTTTTTTTTTTTCTTTTTTCATTCAACCATTTCTTCCTCGAATAAAAATTAACATGTTTCCTCAATCCTTTCCCCAACTAGTTTTCAAAGTTAATCCTTTTTCCTGCACCTGCAACATAAATATTTGTTGAAACCATGTAGCAAAACAGCACTAAAAAAGAAAAAAAAGAGGGAAAAAAAAAAAACTTAAATGACAAACTACCAGAAACCATTGTTTTTTCATGAAGGGTTACAAGAAGGTGATGGAGAACTGTCACGAGAGCGCGAGGATAGTGAGAGAAGGGGTAGAGAAAACGAGACAATTCGACATAATCTCTAAGGAGAAGGGTGTTCCAGTGGTTGCCTTCTCTTTCAAGGACCCTGAGAGGGCAACTATGGCTTTTGAGCTCTCAAAGACCCTCAGAAGGTTTGGCTGGATCGTCCCGGCGTACACATTGCCTGCAGATGTTCAACATATAGTCGTTCTACGTGTGGTTGTGCGCGAAGACCTGGGCCGAGGCCTTGCAGAGAGGCTTGTTTCACACGTGGGAATGGCCTTACAGGAGTTAGAAGCCTCAGTGACAAAGTCCATCCCTCACCTTGTGCTTAAAATTGAGGTTAAGCCAGAGGAAGTTGGAGAAGAAACTAAAGTCAGTGCCATAGTGAAAGGGATCCATGGCGGGGATAAGGAGTGGAAGAAGATACATGTAAGTGGTAGTAAGACAAAGGGAGTTTGTTGAAAACCAGCAATGCCATATTATTAAGGGTGTGGTTTGTATTTAGCCGGAGCTCTAAATCATTGAAGTAAAGAGCACCTTCAAATGGTATCGATAAATGTGGTTTCAATACTGAAAATGTTTGTGATAGCTAAAAATATATTTCATCTCTAACTATAAAATTTAAAAAATAGTGTAGATCGAGCAGATATAAAAAAACTTGAAAATCTTGAAAATTAACTATCCAAAAATATATTACAAGATGCACTATTTTCAAAACTGGAAATCCACTTTTTTCTCATGTCCACGCATCTTGAGGTCGAGATGATCAATTTGAAGAAATTTTAGGCATTAAAGCAACCTCTTCTAGTGAAATTTTTGAGGTGTGACTAATTTGATTGTTTTTAGCCTCGCACTTATATAAACTTTTTCCTATTTATAAAGAATGAAAATGAAAAATCACCCTACATGTGGTATGCATATAAGCCTAGATTCAATCTCATTCACGTGGAAATTGTAGGGGTGACAATTAGGTTGCATCATCCCGAACCAATTCCGAGTTCTAGTCCATATTTTGGACCTGGGTAGGTTGGGTCTAGGTTCGGCATGGATCCTATCGGGTCAGGTTGGGGTCGACCCGATAACAAACAGCTATAAGAAGTTCTAACTTAGAGGTCGGGACCTCTAACTACGGTTTCACATGCATAGTCTAGGCTCGAGAGGTACCCACATGGGTATTAGTTTTTGTTCTAACTGTGGCATGACATTTGTAATAGGGTGTGGTTTTTATAATGTTGCAACTTTAAACAATCCCAGACACACCTCCAAATTTATCATAACATGTGATTTTGGTGAAATTTTTTTTAGGATTATCTCAAAATCTATTTTCATATCTAATTATAAAATTTTAAATTTCAAAAATAGTTAAAATCAAACAAATCTATAAACACATAAAAATCTTCAAAATGGACGGTCTAGATAATATATTACAAGTTGCATTACTTTTAAGACTCAAATTCATTTTTTTCTTTCATATTCATATATCTCGATGTTGAGATGATCAATTAAAGGTTTTTACGATATTAAAACAATATTTTCCGATGGATTTTCAGATGCACCTGTAATTATTTTAAGATTGCAACCTTATATAAACTTTTTACTTTTTTTTTTTTGTAATAATTCTTTTGATCAAATAATATAAAGTACTCCTGTACAAAAAAAAAAAAAAAAAAAAAGGGGACATATGTGTGGTGCCTCTCGCGCTCTCCATTCAAATCAAAGAAAGTCTTGCAAAAAATTTATGCGATGTTGCTGTCTACTGACACACGTCACATGACATGCAAGTAGACCTACGCAGTCTGGAATCCTAAGTCACTTCTTTTTGGAATTTTAACAGACGGACATCTTTTGTGTTTGATTTTTTTTCTTAAATTATGAGAAGTACCTCTTCCCCGCGGTGTTTTTTTTCTTCCTTAAGTTGTATTATTGTCCGCCAATAACGGGCAAGTCATAAAACCCCACACACTCCTTAAATATATTTTGGTTAAATTTAAAAATTTGAGAACTACTTACTAGATAATTATTTTCGAAAGTTAAAATTTGAGTTTTCTAATACTTAGATGTCACCCTTTAAAAAATGGATGGTGTCTATTCAATCTCGAGGTAATTTCTTTTGTCAATTGCGTAGAAGGTGCATTTAGAACTTTTTTTTATCAAAGTTAATCTATGGGTTGAAGAGGTTTATCTCCCCAAACTTTGGGTTCTGTAAATTAATCTTAGGTGCAGTTTTACTTGAGGGAGCAAATAAACAATATACTCCCGAAGGAGAATAATAAAACGAAAGAACCTACATGGCAATCATACACAATTGATGAGATTTGAGGCTTTAAATTCATTTATTAGATCTGTAATTGTCAAAGTCGAGATGAATTTAAGAATCATATGATAAAAATATGATATTCGCCCTTAGCCTAAAGCTCACCATCTTTACCAAGAAAAAATGCATATTCGTCACTATCTAAATCGGGGTTTCAAAGATATCATTGTTCCTTTCAAACTCTTTTTTTTTTTTTTGACGAGATTACTTTAACTTTATTAATCAATCAGGAATTACAATCTCTCTAGAGAATAGCATATCATAAATTAGAGTATATTGCAAAGTAACTCCTCGTTTTGCCAATCCATCAGCAATGTCATTTGCTTCCTTATACACATGCTGAAATAAAACTATTTGAGGTCCTTTTTAATAAGCAAATAACTAACAATATGATTATACAATCATTTAGGAAATTAAAATAATGAATATAGCAAGGTGTGGGTCCTTTGAATAAGTTTTTTTAAAAAAAAGTTATGGTTTGTATAAGGTTTCAACTTTTTTTTTTTTTTTTGACAAATATTCCTTACTTTATTAAACAAATCTACTCAAAATAAATTACATCAGAAGAAATAGCTAGAGTGGGCAAGAAGCCCCTCCTTTAGCAAGAGAGTCAGCCAAAGAATTCGCCTCACGATAAATATGGCAAAACGAAATTGAGAGTGGAGCCACCAAATCCATAATCTACAACCAACTAGACCTCAGTTTCCAAGGAGTTCGCAGCTCCTTCTTGCACCATCTAATTGTGTTCAAAGAGTCCCATTCAATAATGTAGCTATCCCCAAGGTTTCTAGAGATAATAATTTTAATTCCTTGGAGCAAAGCCAATAACTCCGATTGGTTAGCCGTCGCTAAACCAATAGGGCCAGCATATGAGAAGATGACCTCTCCAAAGCTGCCAAACAAATGTTAGATAAAACTTTACACCTCTTAATCAAGTTATCCACCGTCAAAGTTTTATTTTGAATAGCTAACCATAAAAACACCTACACCTTATGGGGAACATGTCATTTCCACACTGTCGCTCCAACAGGTAAAGACCATCTCCATATATCGTGGAAGAAGAGCCTATAACATGACTTGACGAGAAGACCCATCACATTAAACTTCCCAAATCACTTCATCCATATCCCTGAAAAATATAAACCCAATCCAAGATACCCATCAAATCTTTCCATTGAAGATACGTATCTTCACTCAGCCTATTATACGGGAAATTAATACTCCAAGCAGCTCGGAAACCACTCACTTCAACCATATCAGAAACCTTAGGATTAGGTTACGAAACATTAGTAAAACGTTCCGGATAAGTAAGCTTCAAAGGGACATCACCTATCCATTTATAGTGCCAAAAGGAAATTTTGCTAAGGTTTCAACTTTAAACAATCAAATTAAGGTGCACCTGCAAATGTTGTCCTGAGATGTAATTTTAGTGTAAAAAATTCTTAAGATGGTGTGAGAATCAATTTTTATCTCTACTTACAAAATTTTGAACTCCAAAAATGGTTCAAATCAATTAGATCTATTAATGCATGAAAGTTTTGAAAATAGACATGGTCGGATGCCTCGACCTCGCCTACCCAGATCTAGGTGATCGGGTGACACGTGTCTTGGGTTCAGAAGACCTGGGACCTGATATCTCTATCTCGGGTACCTTGTTCACAGAACAAGGGCAAGTTCCCAAATAGTGAGATAGGAATTTTATTTGTGAGGTGGGGACCAACCTCACTTGGGTTCGTGACTTACTCGAACAGAATCGCGTGAGAGCCCTCTTAGATTACGACGGAAAGCCCCCAGCCGCTTCAACTAGTTCAGAATTGCCTCCCTTGACCTACAATCTCCTTGTTTTCCGCACAACACTATCATAGTTAACTTGCAAGACAAGTGGGCCGAAGGACCCATCATTGTCTTAAGGCAATACATATTCATATAAGATGAGAAGTTATGGTGATGAAAAAGAAGGTTTGAATAAAGAAAGAAAACAGGAGAGGACTTGATAAGGGGATGAGACTAGCACAATGGTTGGACCAGCATAGTGACCGACTCGGAATGGTAGCGAGACTGGCACGGTAACGCAGACCGGCGAAACTACGATACTACTTGAAACCAAGGTCTGTATGACTATCCTAATTTGGTGTGGCAGCAAGACGGGCATGGTACTCAGGACCAGCACAATGGCAATACTACTCGACAGCCAGACCACTATGACAGTGTTAAACTAAGTATGTCCTTTAGTCAAGCAAAAATGAGGAGAAAAGAGAAGAAAAGAGAACAAAGAGAAAGTGCGAGACGGCGAAGAGGAAGGGTCCCGACGGTGTTAAGATCTCCTTCCACGGCCGTGGAGTATACTGTTGCTCACCACGAAAGGGGCAGGAAGCGAACTTCAGATGGTGCTAGGCATCACCGTTGGCAACACAAGAAGGCAGCACATCCCTCCGTAGGCGGCAATAGCTTCTTGCGAAGTGCATAGCGATCGAAGTGGGGCACGAGAAAAGCCTGCTGATGGCGATAGGCACCGAGAACACAAAAGAAACTAGCGGATGGTGATAGGCACTGAGCGCATGAAAGAAGCTCGCAGATGGCGATAGGCACAGAGCGCACGAAAGAAGCTTGCAGACGGTGATAGACACTGAGCGCACGAAAGAAGCCTGCGGATGGCGATAGGCATCAAGCACACAAAAGATACCTGCGGATGGCGATAGGCATCGTCGCGACCCTTCGCGGGCAGCAATAGGCATCGTCGTTTGCGATAGGCACAGGGCGTAAGAGAGAAGCTCGCGGACGGCGATAGGTATTGCTGCAACCCTTCACAGGCGGCGATAGGCAACGCCGTCTGCAATATGCGCGCAATAGGATGAGACCCCTGCGGGCAGCAATAGGCATCGCCGTCTGTGCTTACACGGGACGTCGAGGATATGCATGTGGACAACGATGAACGACACCATCTGCGAACTTCGTTGAGAGATAGAGATGAATGAAGAGAGGGGGAAAGAAACTCGCCCATGGCGCAGCCATCGCCATGCACGACCTGCAAAACCACTTGAAAGGAAAGAAAGAGGCATGCACGGCACTGCCACTACCGTGCATGGCTTCTGAGAAAAACTCAGACGAAGGAGGAGAAAGAGAAGAAGAGAATAGAGAGAAAGAGATTTACCTTAAGCCCAAGGGTAACGACTTAAAGTTTCTCTCTCCTTCATTTCTCTCTCAAAACTTGACCCAACAATAAAAAGAGATAGAAATATTACTAAGCAAAGTTCGGTCTATGTACAATGATAATATGTGATATATATAGTGTTTTGCTCAAACATGGGTGGATTGATCAAAATTAAACCTAATTACTGAAAATTAAGATTTAATTGAATTAAATAAAATAAGAAAGTAGGGTACAAAATGACTGATTTGCCCCTTTCTAACAATTTATGAAATTCCAAAATAGTCCTTGCTACTGCCCTAGAACGTGCATGATCTTTCGACGATGATCCGGGATTGCTCTGGTGCTCGTTTGTCCAAAAGATAATTGTTTTCTTGTAGGGCTCAACATAACGATCGATTTGATACCAACTTTTAGGTATTGAAATTGTTTTTTAGCCACGATCATGGGACTTGAAATTTGAATGAATCTTGCAACCTTCGGATCGATAGTGTGCTCGTTCTTTGATGTTTTTCCATGATTTCTTCATTGAATCACACTGAGCATACCGTCACGATTGTGTGGCAACAAACGTAGCTCGATTGCGTACCTGGATGAAGATTTCCCAACCTTTTAGTTTTGACTAGAATCTGAAATTCCGGCACTAGAATTTGGAGTCACTTCATCGGCTTCATGTGTAAAATCTGACAGTTTATCATTCACGAGGTTGGGACTAATGATAGCCATGGACCTTATGCACGCGATGCAACTAGTTTCACATCGATCGGGTTCACGAACGTCGTGATTTGGCCACTCGAGCGAGGCGTATCGCTGCTGCTTTTCCGGCAACTTTATTTACGGATTAGCAACTTCTCTCTAGCCTTTTTCCGTGCTTAGGCATCGTCACGAGGCGTGCCACATATCGAAACACTCGTTTCGACGAGACGAATACGTTCCAACAAGTTTGAGCATGATCTGACCTCGGACGAGTGAGATATAAATGTTACAAGTCACTGTTCGTGACTACCCCTTAAATTGAGTTTAGTTGCAGGATGGCCGTATGGGAATCGTGTGTGGCTCCTCCTGTTTTGATCTTTTACCCTTAACTTCTTCTTAGAGTATCTGTTTAAGCTAAAATTTGACCCTTGATGGTTTTCAACCTTATCGGATCCAATGGCAGTGGTACCACGACCGTTTGATGCTCCAAATATAGGGTTCCAGTTATAGGAGTCCGTTTCAGGGTGCTAGAGGTTGATTCTAACTGTTTCTCAGTCTGCACTGCCTTAGACATGTCGAATTGCAATTAAACTTGGCAAGAGACTTTTAAGAGTTCTGATGAAGATCTTGACCAGTTCAAGGGTCATTCTGAAACTGTTGAAATTTCCAGTGTTTGTCACCGGCTTCTCCCTTTCATTCCGCATCGGGGACCCATGGTGCTGAAAAATATATTCAAACAAGACAATCTAGATAATGCATTACAAGATGTACTATTTTTAGGACTTGAAATATCTTTTTCACCATCTCTATAAATCTCGTTATCGAGATGATCAGTTAAATATTTTTCCAACATCAAAACAATTTTTTCAAAGGATTTTTGAGGTATACCTTAATTCTACATTTTAAAGTGTCAACTTTATATAAACTTTTTCTGAAAAAAAAACAATAATTAATTATGGATTTGCATCCTTTTCAATAAATTAATGTACTAGCCACTGATGACTATATTGAAAAACCTCACAATATAGCTAAATAAAAAAGCTTAAACCTAAAGAGCTACCAATTGCTGGGGCCATTTCTAATTTATTCAAATATCGTGGATAATCATAAGATAACATTGTCTTAGTCTTATTTTTCTAAAGAAATAAACAAATGCTGATTAACGATGTAACGTCTTCCCATAAGTTGGTCACTACATAACATGTACGAAGTTTAAGTTGGATGAGATATTGATAATAGTAAGGAAATCACATTGTGCTTTATTTTATTTTATTCAATCACATCCTTTCAAGATGTTTATATCTCGCCTACAAGTCAAAGTGAAAGTAACCGGTCTTTTCTCTTAAATTTGCCTATCAACTAAGGTGGTCCAAGGACTAGTTTCTTCAATATGGAAATGATTTATTCCTATGAAGATTAAGGTTTTCCTTTGAATTGTTTTACAAGAAAAATGTCTTACTATAGACAATCTTCGAAAGAGGGGGAAAATCACTCAAAACATACGTCTCACTCATAATATATGTCTCATATGTAAGAACGATGAAGAAAATTGTTGTCTGCTTTGCGGATGATAATTGGGAGTGGGATTTCAGTCTTTTAGGTATCACTTTTATCTTATTTCAATCATTAATTATCTCAACTTCCCATCTTTACCCAGAACAGTAACTCTTATTTAGAATATATTGAGAAGTGCTATTTTATGGCAGATCTGGCTAGAGCGGATTTGCAAACTTTATGGGACTGGTTCTCTATTATGGTTAATGGGAGAGGAATTTCAAGGGCAAAGCGGATTTGCAGACTTTCTAGGACTGGTTCTCTATTACTGTTGATGGTAGAGGAATTTCAAGGGCAGTTATCTTTGTTAAATATAGCTCATAGCCTTATCCTATGTTCCAAAATACCGCCTATCATTCACTTAGACCCTTCCCCTTAAAGGTGTTTATAAACTAAATTTTGATGGAAGTTGTTTGGGAAATCCTGGGCAAGATGCAGTAAGTGGTTTTCTTAGAGATAATTATGAAATAATGTAGATCGAGTAAATCCATGAACGCTTGAAAATCTTGAAAATTGATAATCCAAAAAATATACTACAAGATGCACTATTTTCAAGAATTGAAATTCATATTTCTTACGTCCATACATCTTAAAGTTGAGATGATCGATTGAAGGTTTTTGGACATCAAAACAACCTCTTCTAGTGAATTTTTGATGTACGCCTTAATTTAGTTGTTTAGGCCTCACCCTTTTATAAATTTTTCTTACAAGAGAAAATACTATTAAAAACGAAAAAAAAGAAAAAGGAGAGATAAGAAAAACCTGATGCTTAAACTTATGACCCATTTACCAAAGATATGGTATGGTGTATATAGACACTTCCAAACCCTACCTGAATATGCAATGGTGGTGCTTGAAACCTTTGTAATGGCATGAAAATCTATTATCACTTTAGTTATGAAATTATTTTTGGTGTACTTTAAAGAGATCTATGAATACTTAAAAATCTTGAAAATAGACAATTTAGAAGACATATTATAAGATATATTATTTTTAAGACTGTATTTTTTGCTATTAGTAGATAGGGTCGGATCCAAAGAACAAATAAATACAAAAACTTGAGTGGGAGCGTTCAGATTCCAACAATGCAAGCACACAAAGCATTAACCCCAAACCACTATTGTCTAAAACAAGAGGCCACAACTAGCAAACCCATGTACTCAATGCAATAACAACCTCATTACAACTTTAAATGGCTACAGTAACATCGCATGGCTTCAAATGCAATTCCAACTTTAATTGGGAATCCGGCTCGTATTTACTAGACGAGATCACTCGCCAATTAAGTGACCAGACTAATCTTGATAACACCATACAAGTCTTTCTAATTTCACCATCTCTTACCTTTGAAAAGGGGTTGAGGTTGTGTTGATTGCCCTACCACACCATAGTCACCACGTTGTGCCTTTGAGATATAAATAAATAAGCATGATCATCGGCAATAATGGAGAATATATTCTTTCTCCTTTTTTTTCTTTTGGAGTTTAAATTGAGTTCATATGCTGTCACACCCCAAGAATTTACAATACTGATATTCCTGAGATGTGACAGTCAAAACATATATATATTTCTTGATAGGACAAATTTACAGTGGCGAATTCTTACATGGTAACAAAAGAAAGCTTAAGCTAACACAACAACAATATCTTCCAAGGTTGATCCCGACTAGCACTCAAAATGAATCCGCATTTATCCTGAAAAAATGTTTACCATAATTTGATGAGTTTGGCTACTCAGTAAGTGATCATCATAATCCTAAAAATAATCATGATTGAAAGATATCAATATTTTCAAAAAAGAGATCTATTAACAGAAATGCATTAACAATTTCACTTTAAAAAATGCATAATTAAGTATAATCCGAATAGTTGAAATGCATATAATATTTTAATGGCAATGCATAATTCAAAGGATTTCACAAAATACCCTACTGGAGTCCCAAGTAGGTCACCTATATACCCCATCAGCGTCCTGATGGGTCAACTTAATCCCTATCGGCATCCCAGATAGGTCCACTTATTCATCACCGGTGCACCGGATGAGTCTACTTAATCCCTACCGGCGTCCCAGATAGGTCTACTTATACCTCACCGGCGAACCGGATGAGTCCACTTCTCTTAGCAGCAATATCATGTACTCAACATATCACTTAATTCATTAATATGAATTTCACTGAAACCATTAATAACAGTCACTTTCAATAACATTTCTAAAATAACCAATCAAATATTTCGGGCTCAAATTTAGAAAGGTAGCAGTACGTAAAGACATTCTAGCATAATTGCCAATTTAATATGTATAGAAAAACTCTTACAGAAATTCAAGAATACGGAATCATCACAATTTATGGGATATCAATTCACAAATAAACATTTCACAACAATGCTATAATCAATTACAAAAATAATCAA